>JAMAKE010000087.1:0-90987 GCA_023628695.1 Nectriaceae sp. PG4201 | reverse complement strand
TTTTCTTAATAAGGTTATATAAAGGCTAAGAGATAATAATAAAGAATAGCCTTATTTATATATTAAAGGCATAATAAGGAGACTATAAAAGGAAAGTAATATATTATTGCATTTATATATATAAGATAATAATTTATAAGAATAATAAATAGAAGCCTTGCATTGCATAGCTTATATATAGATTTAAGTTAATTTAATGCTTAAATATAATTCTCTTTACTTTCCCCTTATAAGAAGGTAAAAGCAATATAAAAGGATTATTAATATATATTAACCTTAATTATATTTAAAAGTAACATCTTATATTTATTTATCTTATATATATAATCTAGCAAAAGAATATTTAAATAAGATTATATATATAATAAAAAGTCAAGATAAGTAAAGAGAACTATTATAATTTAATTATTTAAATTAAATTAAATTTAAATTTAAAAGCCCTCTTAATTTAATAAATTAATTAAAATATAAATATTACTTTAACTCTTATATAGCTCTCTTTAATTTAAAGTAATAATATTATAAATATCTTGCTATATAATAATTATATTTAAGTTTTAATAAAAATAAGTTTTAATATATTTTAATATAACTTTAACTTTTAAAAGACTTAAAACTATATATTAATCTTAAGAAGAAACTTATTAATAGATAAGATAAGTAATTAAATATAAACTTAATAAATAATTATATATTGCAAAATAGCAATCTAAGTAATAAGTTAAGAACTAAGTTATCTTATTATATAACTCTTTAATAAGAATTAAAAAGAGATAATTAATTTCTTAAATAGATATCTTGCATTAGCAAGATTTAAAGATATTAAGAGGTTAAGAGTATTTATTGCATATATATATAATAATGCATTTTTTACTTTTTATTATAATAGATTTCTTAGTCATAAAAGCATATCCTTTAGTCGCAGCTTAGTTATTTATAGACTTAAAAAGAGCTTCCCTTGATTTATAGATATCCTTAGGAGGGAGGCAATTATTAAGAAATGAATTAAATTGAGCTATCTTAATTATTATATGCATATAAAAGTAGAATATTTATCATTTTCAGGGGGAAATTATTCTATGAGTTAAGGCTTACATAATTTTCGCAGTACCCGCAGAGATTAAATTCGCGGGTACCCGCGAACCTACGGGGCCCCCATTACCCCGCACTCTTCAGATAAGCTGAACGCCACCAGGTTCTTGGGGGTGTTGCTTTTATCGGGGCGCGGTCAGTGGAGATTTAAAGTGTGTAGGGTAACTGAATTGGTGAGGAGAGGCCGTCGAGGACAACGACTGAAGCAGGCTTGGTAATGGAAAAGCTTATCATCCTTGAAATATCCTTCCAAACTACTTAAGCCTCAAATTAACCAGTCTTGCGATTGAGAGACTCTGACTGATGAAAATCGGTTAGGTGACGAATGAGGCAGACCGTAGTTCGCCAACTAATCGCTGAGATATGAATTTAATGGTGACGACATGTTTTACCCTGAAACTCGCTAATCTAGGATGTAGAAGTGCTCCTGCGTATCTTGTGGCAATAACAATAAGACATGAACATCGCAGAACATTGATTCATTGGCATTTTCATGTGACATTCGGGGGTTATTTGCTAAAGTCGAACGTAGTATAGCATTCTTTGAGCAATTCATCTACGTAATCCCGAAGCTACAGTGTAGATACCCTTTGATGTGTGAGCGAAGATGTCCTCGGCCATTTCGGCTAGTTGGTCGTTACATAGCCGGGGTGTAGCTCGTGCATGAAAGACCATCCCTTTCTATTGCGCTAGTCGGAAGGATACGAAGTGCCAACAGAAATCTACCTAGCGATGTGGGCCACTCTAAGGTGAGAGAGGGAATAACGTCCGGGGTGCATCTGGCATCACAAACCATATTTTTTCATCTCAAGCTCCCGCGCCCTAAAAAGGTTGTTCACTTAACTCCAAGACATGCCGATGAACAGCTTCTGTAGTCTGCTAGTAACTGAGTGATTACTTGCACCATCAACAAGATAATCCGGGCTGCGTATGGCCACGAACTCCACTATCAGGAGCTTGCATTCGACGCAATCATACACTGAAAAAGATGGAACGCAGAAATCAGCAGGGGAGATACGCTTCCTCCAGGCTTTACAGATAAGGATATACTGTTCATCAACAACGGGCATCTCGCTATGAGCTCGGAAGGTTCTCTGTCTAAATTTGATATCGATACCATTCAAACCCTGGCTAAGTCAGGACTTGCGGGGACGCAGATTATTCTTAGTAGCCCTGGGGGTGTCGATCGTGCAAAGGCTGACGGCTTTGCTTTCGCGGTGAACCCGTTCAACCGAAAAACTAACTTCGGACTTCTCGACACACAGGCAGGGTTTGTATACGCTGACAGGGCTTGTCGTTTTGCGCTCCATAAAGCCAAGATTCTAGAGCAGTTCATACTCGGCGGCGCTAAGGGTACATTTTCGACATTACTTCGTGACGCGAGTTTCGGCATCACCGGCGTGCGGACAGCAGATGGTGTGTCTCATTCTGCAGAGCTGACAATCATGGCTTGTGGTGGATGGACTCCGTCTCTCGTCCCACAACTAGACAACCTGTGTGAAACTACAGCTGGAAGTGTTGCAATCTTTCAGCTGCCTGATCGCTCAGCCCTGTGGGAACGTTTTTCCCCTGAAAATTTTCCGACTTGGACGTAAGTAAGGCTCAACCAAATTTAGGGTTGGGTTTCTTCCAAATTTATCTTTTCTACTGTCTTAAATGATATCACCGACTATAATATGCTTTGCTAACTCATATGCTCTAGGTACAAGATGCGAGATGGTGAGAGCGGCGGTCTCTATGGATTTGCTCGAGATTCGTGTGGCGCCGTAAAAATTGGTTACCGTGGAACTAAGTATACGAACCCTCAGACACAAGCCGATGGGGGAGTTAGGAGCATCCCGATAACCCGTTGGACAGAGCAATCAACTCGGAAACTACCACTCACAGCGGCTCGCAGAACAAAGGACTTTGTGCAAGAATTTTTGCCTGAACTCAGTACCTGCAAGGTTCAGACCCGTCTGTGTTGGTACACTGATTCATATGACAACCAATTCGTCATAGACTTTGTACCAGGGGAGAAAGGATTGATGGTTGCAACGGCTGGCAGTGGGCATGGGTTCAAGTTTCTGCCAAATCTTGGAGAACATATAGTTGATCGAATCGAGGGCAAACCAAATGAACTTCTTAACCGTTGGGAGTGGAGGAGCTCAGATGCTGGACAAAAGCCGTACAATGTTATTATGGAAGGAGCGCAAAGCGCAAGGTCATTGCAACTTCAGGCCTTAACAACTGAGGACAGTCTTAGTGGGCGGCATAGCCGCATATAAAATTGAGAGATTGGTTATCTGTATAGACTAATATATTCCGCAAATGCTCTCCCCATAACCCCAATAGCCTATTGGAGGGGCTTATTAGACGTTCCAGCATACATTTCTTTCTGCATTTAATACGGAAGCTCTACACTCTACTTCATCGTGGTTTGTACTGAGGAAAACGATTCTGAGTAGAGTATCAAGGGAATGATAAGCTGGTTCAAGTCTTCGAAGTAACGGTAGACTTGATAAACAAATCGCTCTACGGTGCAAGTTGTATCATGGGATGGGTGCCCTTTCCACCGCGTCATAATGCGCCAAGGTCAAGATTAAAGTTACGGGAATAGGGTGCTCGCAACATGGAACCGAAAGTGCCTGAGGATGTGATGCAGGTGGCAACGGAGAATTTTATATGATCCGTCTTTAGAAGGCCAGATTAGCCTTTGCTGTTTGCTAAAATCACCCTGCCCTTGAATCATTTAGGTACTATGCCTTAATTTTCATCTTCAATCCCACTGCTATTCGGTGCATTAGCGTGGGACTCAACTTCATGGCTAACGCAGAGCTTAGCGGAAGGCTGTCTCTACAGGAAGTTAAACGGTCCAGCTTATCACATAAGGTCCTCGTTACCCTTATTGAATAACACACAGCCAGCGGAATTGGACGGGATCAACCTCCACAGAAGGGACACAGTAAAACTAGATGCTATGCTGGAGAATGAGACCGATGATGTATCATTTAGCCAAGGGAGGTGGATAAAACAAAATGGCGAGAAAAAAGTAGGCCTTTCGTTTGCGACTGTGATACAAATCCCGCCTTCGTACCTCAACTGAAGACACTTACGAGCTGGATCTCGATCAAGAACTGACTTCTCCTTTAGCTGTGAGATTTGTCTCTACCATGTTCCTCTATTCATTCATGCACATGTCTCAATGGATCCAGAGGCATCTCTGTTTTCCCTCGCAAACACGCCTCCCTAGTACGTAATAGAAATCTAAGTTCACCTAGTTCAGCGTTTTGGCATGACCCTTAATCGCAAGATCAACACAGTTGCATTGTTTATCCCGTGGTATCCACTCACACAGCCAAGGGCCATTGTCCCAGGATCAGGAGCATACAGAGACTCAACAGTGCCCGAGATCATATATTACGAAAATACAAAGAGTAATCTCTGAAGCTTAAAAAAGAAGAGTAACAAGTACAGGTCTTTAGAACTACTCCTTTCCCAAGGGGTTTCGTCGACTGTTCCGGGCACTTCAGATCCAAGGGTCTGACGAACTAGGATCCCAAGGGCTTCTTGTTTTCGTTCGGGTGGCTCCTGGTGAGTATTCACGATTACGGAAGCCAGGAAAATGTTGGGTTTGTTTGGAGGGCAAATTAAACCGTGTCTCCGAGAGTTTGTTTCTTGTAAGTGTAAGAAATTAGCAAATATCACTCCTCAGCCTCCACCAAGTTATCCTCCATCCTCGCTAGCAGCTACATCATTCTTGTCTCAAGATATCCTAGCTACTGATATTCTCTAATTACTAGGCACAGGGATCAAAGAATCAAAAAGTGACATCTTGACTGTGTCCAGCTCCTGTACAGCTTGAATCTCGTCATCAATGCTCTCCAGAAATCTCCCTTCGTCCCAACTCGGCTTCCACCCAAGCTCATAAGATTTTATGGGCACGATGTCGCCGCTGAAATACTTGTTACTTTTCCATACGTCAAAGAAGCTCTGCAGAATGGACTTACTTCGACATCCCAATAGCCTTTATGTAAAGTCGAGGAAATCCTAGGCTATCCGCTGCCACATCATTGCTGGGCCAGACCTGCGGTTCTGGGGCCGTCACAAGTCCACGAGAGTACAGACCCTTGGCAAGGCCCTCCATAACCTTCCACCAAGGTGATCTATGGGCCATTGAAAAGTAGTAACCGTTCTCACCGCTGGGGATTGACTCATCTTGCAGGATTTTCTCGACGAGGAGAGCGTACAATGCTGTCAAGTCTGAGATATGGACTGCAGGCGGGCTCTGAGATAAATCAGTCTACCATGACCTTGCTAACATGCTTCACTATCTGGAGAAGACAAGTGGCCAACCTACAGCGTCCTTCTCAAATTTATGGACAGCTTTGAGTTTAATGCTGGTCCTGACGGACGCCGGGATGTTTACCGACAACTTTCTCCACTGACCGGAACCTTTTCCATCTGAACGAAAATAAGCATAGCTGTCGAATATTGCGAGCATGACATTTGCCCGAGCTATACTTACAAACCATGGGAACGGCAACATTGAAAGTCACAACGTTTTCTGCTTTGCCATGTTCCGCGACGAGAATGTTGGTCTGACTCTTGCATTAATTCCGTAAATGTGACCATCAATGTGGTGAGGACTTACGAATCGAACCGGGTTTGGCTGTTGAATTTCCTTTTCCTTCTCAAGGATGGTATCTGTGTCTTTAACCTCCCCGAATGGCCATCCACCTTCTTCCGAGAACATAGTCATAACCGATGACTATTGATGTCAGTAAAATATCGGTGCTAAATATTGCCGACCTACATGAATATAGTACGTCTTGCTTCCGTTCACTTGGCGACGCTGACCGAGGGCATCTATAAGATGTGATGCCATGCGCGAGTCTACAGCCCCTGCTGTATGCAGGACAATATCGACTAACGGGAGTTTAGTAATGTTGTCTTGAAGGATCTCTTGGCGATCCTACTCTTGTTGCGAAGTATGACATCTTCCACAGACTGCTTATCAAGAATATCAACATCTACGACGCCAACTCCAAGATTCGACAGGCTTTGGGCTTGTTCCTGGGACCGAACTGCGGCAAATAGTTTTGCTGTTGTAATTGGACCATCCTTACGAGACAAGAGATCGGCGAGAATGGAGCCGCCGCTACAACTGTGTTAGCCGATAATGGAAAAGGACAAGGGATAAATACATGTAGCCGGCAGCGCCAGTGATAAGTATGTTCTGGGCCATGATCAGGATGGAAATACGGAAATAAAGCCCAAGTTGAATAAGTGAAGTGCATCTGTTGCTGTGTTTCTCAACTTGGGGCAGAAGAGTCCTTTTGTAGCCACTTCCATAGTTGTCTTGCAGAAGGGAACTGCTCGCTCAAACCCGGG
This sequence comes from Nectriaceae sp. PG4201, assembly GCA_023628695.1. Classification (NCBI taxonomy): domain Eukaryota; kingdom Fungi; phylum Ascomycota; class Sordariomycetes; order Hypocreales; family Nectriaceae; species Nectriaceae sp. PG4201. Next base: position 84,522 of record JAMAKE010000087.1, on the reverse strand, counting down.
CCTGGTCGGAGGTCAATTACACCAACGAAGCTGGTTGGTCAGCCAGGGATCCGCTGAAGTTCTTCGGAAACCCGCGCGTCTGTGTCCAATTTGTCATCAACGACAACCTCATTACTACCCTCACTGGAAGATTCGGACTGTCCTCTCATTACAGCGCACATAATCAAATATGGAACCCCGCGGGAATGCGAATATGAGACCAAATAACCGCCCGGCAGTTGCCCGTCGCTCGGTTTGTACCGTTACAGCTGCCTGTCATCACTCTTCAGCTAATTAATATCCACTTGCTAGTGTGATCAATGTCGCGCTCGAAAGGTAGAGGCTCTAGCCCACGCACTTCGGGATCACTAAAACTAATCAATTAGCCAGATCGGGTGCGACAGGGGGTCGCCCTGCTCGAATTGTGTCTCTGCTCGGGTCGATTGTACTCACAGCACAGTCGCGCCGAGACGAGCGACTTCTAAGCAGCGGGTATTGATTTCGGCAGAATAGTAAGTCAAGTTGAAAAAGTCACAGGTCAGATGCTTCCAGGTAGCTCATGCATAACAGTGAGCGGAAGATTGACAAGATTGCAAGCGATCTTCAGGGTATTAAGTCTCTCTTGCAACCGCACCATGTGCCTGGGAGCACAACGCGACTAGCCGATAATATCGCCCCAAATTCCATTGAGAACGAGAAAAAAGAACCTCAGCTTGGGCGTCATATAGTTCCACCATCTATCAGCATGCCCCGATGGGATCACTCGGCTCACGTCATCGATTTTGTTAGAGCTGTTGTTGAGGGTAAATCTTCGAGTCAAATCGACTCAGCATCAAGCGAAGTGATCTCTTCTCTGAGAAATCTCGTGAATGCTCTGGAAGGCGACAACGTCGCTTACGGCCTATTCCCTCCCATAAATACAGTTGTCACACAACAGACCAAACCTCCTATGCCGCCGTTGGAGTCTGTCGTGGAGGTTCTACGATGGGTCAAGTGTGCGTCTGAATAATCGTTGTAAATCTATCTTCTAATATGGAGTAGCTCACATGAAATCCTTCAGAATCGCCTGGATCTGCAAGATTCTCCCTCTAGAGAAGTTCGAGGAGATCTGCCGCAAAGTCTACTTTGCCGTTGATGACTACTCCGAGGTAGAATTCATCATAGCTAACGGCTTCTTGTCTTATGTCTTTGCGGAGCATGTAGTAACATATGGGAACGAAAACTCTCGATCGTACTGTCAACTGAACAGATCAAACCTTGGTAGCTCTTTGTCGCGGCTCCCGTTGCTTCTGCCTGCGTCAATGGAAGTCATCGCTGCACTAACTCTTGGAGTGCGTAAAAACGAAAGCACAAAGTCAGAGACATCAGCTAATGTTTCTATGACAGTGTTTATACTCAATTGAAGATTCCAAAGCTATGAGTGCTTGGGCTTTCATTTCAGCTGCACTGAGTCATTGCCGGACGCTAGGGTATCATTCTCACCTAGATACAAAAGCAGAGACAGACGGGGCTGTGCGATCTTCCCAAGAACGGCTATTTTGGACGGTTTATAGCTTCGAGAGTGGACTGTCCCTACGGCTGGGCCGGTCTTCCGGTATTCATGATGCAGATATCCTCCTACCAATCAATCCAGATGAGCCACGTTCCGTCAAGGTCGCCAGGATTCAGAAAAATGTCTATAACCAGCTTTATAGTACAGCTAGTCATTCTTTGACGACAGAAGAGCGTAGTCATTCGGTTCATAGACTTTCCGAGGAGCTCCGAGCACTAATCGAGGAAGGCCGTCTTGAGATCTCAGTAGGGTTCTGTTCTATTGTATCTACCTCGCTAATAGAGTGTCTGCAGGAAGCCGCGGGCAAACTTGACGACTTAGAAATGGACACTATGAAGATTGTTTATCTTCATTGTGATCTCGTCTGCGAGTCTTCCCTCCTTGTTCTGATTCTTCGTGCGATGCCCACAGCACAAAGTCTGGGGATTTCAGAAGAATGTGTTGCCGCTGCTCGAAATACACTGGGAATGCACCAACAATGCATGGAGTTGGTGCATGGCTGTAGAGATTCTTTGCTCGTTACAAAGTATATTACTTGGTATGTGTGGTGCTTAAATGCTCCCCCTCTTAAGCTCCGTCAAGCTCAAAGAGTATCCGTTTCAATGTCCCCATTAGTCAAGTCAACTTGACATCTTTGGCTGACCGTTACTGTGTAGGGCTATACTACACACGCCTTTCGTCCCATTCAGTATTATATTTACTCGTGCTGTTCAGCTTTCCGATGAAAACGATCTCGCCCTCTTAGAATTATTCGCATCCTCGTTGAAACCTCAACAAGATGACACGGAATTACTTACTCATCCTTTCCGATTGTATGAGCTGCTCTGTCAAGCTGCACGACTTTATATTGAATCTAACTCAAAACCATCGAGTCCAATCCTCAATTCCAATCTGCACAATTCATTAGTGGACAACAGTCTTCAACATGAAGGCACTGCGAAGGGAACAGAGATCGAGATTGGAACATTTGAGACATACGATCGTTCGCTTTCTGATCTTGGCGACTGGTATTACAGTAATCAGCGGCTCATGGGCCTGTTGGATGAAGATATAATATTCTAAAACGCAAAACGATTATATTATCTGGCCTTAGTTCGTATGTCTCGTGAGCTCAAGGAAATAGTCAAGCGGGACAATTGTACAATATCTGCACACCCGCTAAAGGTGAATGCCTGCCATGGTATTGACTATAAGACCAAAATACAGATCTATTTACTCTATGCACTGAATTTTGCGATTGAACAAACCTTACTGATTTGGAAAGGCTTACATGCTTCTGTGCTGGGTTACCGACGTCGGCCGCCAAGACAGCGAAGCTTAAGAGATATATATATTTCTTAGTAAGAGCCGCAATTACATGGTATTTTGCTGCAATTTCAACTATAGTCAACTTGCATGTCGTTAGGTTCTGCCGGGTTGACCGAGTTGTGTCGCCACCGCTCAAATAGGCACGAGCCGCCCGCGCCGCAGCGATGGAATTCTTCCTTGAAAATTGAGACATATTGAGATCACGATATAATGTTGATATACTTAAAATATGAAGTCAATACGATGCAAATGAAGGAGTTGTGGTTGATTGAGTTATGAAATGAAGGATACAGGACGGTGCGCGTTACAGGTTTTGTGACCACCTCTCCAGAGGAGAGGTGGGGGCCTAGAAGGGGTCCCCTGCTAGTCAACCCGCCGAGTAAGGTAGCATAGCTAATGAGCCTGAAATTCTGATTAGGCCCTGAGGGGAATCACCCCAGGGCCTGTGCAGGGTATCCAAGCCACAGCGGTTCTAGCACACTCGCTATTGCTTCTTTCACTTGCCAACCCACTACAAAACCGCCGGCTTCGGCAAGGCTTATCCGTTACCCATGTACTTGAATTTGTCGGGTACAGGGGGCCAGTATGTACAAATATTTGTGATAAGACTGTTGATGATAGCCTCTAAAGTGCACTTCTATGCGCAACCTGATCTTGAAGGACAGTACATAATTCGTCCCATCTACTTGGGTAGACAGCGATTGCGTGCTTGAACCCCAGATATTGCACTTTTATAAGGACAATGCATCCTCTAAGAATTATTCCTCTCCTTTTGGCCTCCTCAATGGCTGAGACAGATGTCATTTCGGTGCTTCGTTTCCTCCACAGCCGGCAGGCACAGAGCTAACCATTTCCAATTCAATAGGCTAGAGTTTTTAGTCTGGAGGACTATAAGGGCAAGCACGGCGATGTCCATGGCTTTGGATGCGTGAATGTGAATAAAGTGTATGTCCTCGACGCCTTCCTACTGGTAGATTTCACTCACATAGCTGATCGATATAGGGGTTTCACAATTAAAAGCATTCACAAGCGTAAGCAAACTTTCTGCTATGCGTACAGGTGAGAGCGACCTGCTTTGAGCCTATCTTATGCCGGAAAATGTCTAACTATAGCACAGTAAGGTAAATTGCAAGGGCTCAAGCATATACTTCTCACGCGATGTTCCCGACCTGGATAAACACCTCACGACACAGTCAGTTCACTGTTACGATGCCTCATTCTAGGCATGGAGTGTTATTTGGCCGAGAAGGTCAAATTCTCTTGAGATATGAGACCTGTGTGACTATATAAGAAACGTTCTAAAATAGTTCAAGCTAACGCTATATACATCAACTAAATATGCTGTCTCGCTCTAGATACCTAGTCTAATACTCTAAAACTATCTACTCTCCTACATCAACCCTGTCTCGCTATGCGAGAAGAAAACCACCAGCTCTTCACTTGTTTTTTGCAAGAAAGAAATAGTTCGGCAAAAGATGAACTATACGAGTGATTGTGAACATCGTATTACCATAGGTTTCATGGTATTGAGCCCAGCGATAAGTCTGACAGTCTCGATTTGTTTCGATGACCTGCCCTGACGAAAAGTCTGGTTGAAGCAACCGCAACGCACATAAGTAGTCGTTCTATATACGCGACTTCGATTTAAAAGCAAGAACTCGTTCATATTTTGTACGCGATGAACCTTGTAATCGCGGTTGACTAAAATCAGAGTGAGACCAGCATGGACACCTAACACCTAGTCGTGGATGTAATTCAGTATTGGTGGAATGTATTGTAGGGAAGCTCAGTGCGCGATATTCGTAACTGACTCTAGAGTAGTGAATAAAGACAGCATCCCCTCCGCTGGAACGATAACACCCTTCAAAGCAGCAGTTGTGTATCTATTTTAGCTAGCAGAAGTCACTATATCAAGCTCCATTCTATACAAGGAGCGCAGTCAATAGTAATCGTAGCATAACACGATGACTGGTAGAAAGGGTTCAAGTAGCACAGCTAGTCATACGACATTGTACAAGACATTAGGAAGCAACTTCCCGCTCAATGATCCTCTTATCCTTCTCTTCGGATTTCCTGTTATCGACTAGATCGACATCAGCAGCCTTGTCGCCGAAGAGTCGATTGATATCTTCAAGAGACATTCCTTTAGTTTCTGGGAAGTACCAGAAAGTTGGGATAACAAAGAGAGCGCTCCCTATGAGGAATACAAGGTAAAATCTTCCGTTAAGTTAGCCATAAATATACATCATTCGAGATACCAGTTGAAAGGGCTTTTCCTTACTTCCACTGAATGTTGGCAAATGCTGTGGGGCCTGCCTCCAGGTAGATGAGAAGAGACAAAAAGTAGCCGGAAATGGATGCTGCCATGCCCTTGGCTCGAATATGCGTTGGGAAAATCTCGGATACATAGACGCTTCATAAGATAGTTAGCAACAGCAGAGATAAGCAGTGAATAGCTAGTTCATACTATGATGTAGCGTCAACATTAAAAGAGAAGAAGAAGATGTGGACAAACAAAAATGCTACACTGGCGATAGCAGATGATCGAGTAGGATTAGACTGGTACTTGCTCAGTGCGACACACTCGCCGATGAGCGCAACAATGTCGCCGATCCAGCCAATCTGCAGCGCACGCACTCGCCCGACTTTATCCAAAGTCATGGCATTGAAAAAGTTGCCGCAGAGCGCAAGAGTAATCCAGCAAGAGGCGATGAGCAGTTGCTTTGACGTATCGAATCCTAGATCTGAGTAAAGAATAGGGCCATAGTCTACAAGGTTAGTTCTCAACTGGATATGTAAACGGCAGGGAAAAGGTAAGGTGCTCACTGTTGATGACAGTTGTACCAGTCGTTTGAGAAGCAAACATGACAATGAACCCAATAATGAGGCGCTTTCGGTAGGATTTCTTGACGAACATCTCTTTCCATGAGACCTCATTCTCCTTATCGATATTATACTGTTGCTTGATCTGCTCAAATTCTCTAAAGGCAAAGAGATTTTCAGGATCTTTATCGTCCTTGTGAAGTCTCAGAATGATGCTGAGAGCTTCATCCTGTCTCTGCTGGGATATCACTGTAACAATCAGCAAGACTAATCATCTTCAACTCTTGGGGTTGGGCGGACACTTACTCCATCGAGGTGACTCGGGGAGAAACAAGACACCGATGGCTAAAAGAAGAGAGGGCACGGCTTGAATGGCAAGTGGCAAACGCCACTGTGCACCGTTGGCATTGACAAAATAGAAGCCAAAACCAACCCAGCTCGACGAGCAGTACCCGACGGTGATACATACACCGTGGATACCAACCATTAATCCACGAGAATGCGGAGGGGATATCTCTGACTGGTACAATGGGATCATGACCAGCATCATACCTAGGACGCGGGAGCTTCGTTAGCCCACAGGCCTGGTAATAAAGAGCCTTGACGATGCGTGAAGGTCGCATGAATACAGCATTACTCACCTACACCGAGCCCCGAAATGAAGCGCACGAAAATGAACATTCCTAGATTCACAGAGCCAGCTTGCAAGGCGCCGCCAATGGTAGCTGTGACGCAAGCTGCAAAGATGGCTCTCTTGCAACCAATTCGTTCGGCTACCCATGAGGAAATCAAGGCCCCAAAGTATCCGCCTGCAGTGTACAGGCCATTCATTGCGCCCTGTATATCCGTCTTGTTAGATCGTTGGTCCATTTTGAAGTACTCACTATCGAACCAGGTTAGCGTCTCCCCTTCCATGTATAAGGAGATGAGCGATGTTTTGCAATCTACGCACTTGAATGACGGCTGAGCCAGGGTCGTGGAGATGATGCTGGCCGTGTAGCCGAAGGCTAAAGAGCCCAGGGCTACGAATATGACAACAGAAATGTTGTAAATATTTTTCCTTTCTTTAGCCATAGTGACTAGCGAGAGCGAGACAGGAGGAAATGTCTTTCGGCGATGGTAGCGTAAGTGGAATTATTATTGTTACGCAACGACCAGACAGACTCAGAGAAGCAATACGCCGTATCACATAAGTCTCGCATTAGAAGGTTCGGCGCATAATACAGTTGAAATTTTTTCTTTCCTGGAGGGACAGAGTCATGCGATGGGACTTATATAAGTGTTAGCATACCGTACTAGGGCGTGCATTACTCCAGCCTGGGGCTTGTGGGGTTGCGGGGGAAATGGTGAGTTTCTTGGTAAGCTAACCTAAGTTCAGTATATCCCCCCCGCTCGGAACGCTTTTTCCTAAATAGGTGATCCTGTTCCGCCGCTATCCTTGAAGATCGCCTCTTTCGGGGCCTTGAAGCCTCTGAATCAAGTGATCGTGGATCTTTCGTCACCCCGCCAGTGGATACAAGTAGCGTTCATGAGTCAATAGCGTTTCTCCTATGTCGGACCATGTGATAGAAACAGAGTGAAAACTGGCTCATGTGCAACATACGGCTCCCAGTCTTCCTCTTCTTTTGCCAGTCCCATACTAGTATTCACGTTTCTAACTCGCTCCTCAGTACTGCACTTTGTAGCAGGGGTAATCACTGCGATCTACAAGGTCTCAACAGACAACAGACAACGAAATAGGAAACAAGTAGCAGCGATTAAGTCTCCAAGGCATATCCGACCTTCGTATCCTATGAACTTTTCGGGTATCTGCAGGCTCCAAGAGTAAAGTTCGAGAGAAAGACCGCAGCACAAGCTATCAACATAAACACCAAGAAAAACTAGTGGGCACAATGAGCTCGAGTACTAAATTAACGGGGAGTTTGAGGTTAGGCGCACTGCGCGCCCTCCCTGTTGTCCTGGTTGGCCTGGCCGCGCTGTTGTATCAGCCGGCGGTTGAGCTGTATACCTTCAAGCATACGGACCGCACAAACACCTTGACTCAATGGTCAAATCACAGTCGCTTGAACAGTCAACATTGTACCGTGCACTACGAGGCCGACGCCTGTGAGGACATCAGCGTCCATTGGGCCACCAGCACGGCCTTCATTGCCTGTGGTGACCCTGTTGAGCGTGCATTCTGGTACCCTCCGTCGCTGGCGTATAACGCTTCGGGAAGGTCTGAGACATCATTCCGTGAAAAGCTCTTCAAGTACGACATCAAGTCTGAGAAGTCTACCAGGCTTCGTATTGATGGGCTCGAAGGCGATTTTGTCAATCATGGGATTGATGTCTATGAGTTTCCTGACGACCCTACAAAGGCATGATGGCGCTCCATTCTCTTCTTTCTTGAAAATTTAACCTGCCAGTAACCTAACAATAATGATAGATTCACCTTTTTGCGGTCAATCACCGTCGCACTGGAGATTCTATCCTCATCATGTCTCATTCTCTGGGATCCGACAGTGTGCAGGTGGTGAAAGAAGTGGTTCATCCCAGTATCAAGAATCCTAATGGAGTTGCTGCCATAGGACCACTGTGAGTAACATATGCTCCAATTTTAGGAGGACGAAGTTGACAGGCGGAGTGAATTTTTCATTACCAACGACCACTACTTCACACCAGGGGTCTTGCGAACTCTTGAGGACAAGTTCGGCCCATGGCCATGGGCAACAGATGTGCAGTACTGTGATGCCAGTAACGAGGTAACAGTCTCTGTTGCGGCAATTGAAATCGTTTGCTCACTTCTCTGATTAGGTCACGACATGCCGTCTTGTATCCCCACGACAACCAGGTTTCAACGGTATTGCCATCTCTCTGGACAAGCGACAGCTGTTTGTGGGTGATTGTAAAGTGGCAAAGCTGAACGTTTTCAATATTTCCGAGTCAAGAATACTGTCTCCTGTCGCATCCATTGTACAAAAACTTCTTCCGAGACCGATTGTAACAGCAACTGACCGAACTTTGATAGGATCTCGGGGCGGCGGCAGACAATATCCGCATTCTGCCCACAACCGGTGACCCGATCGTATCAGGTACAGCTCAGCGTCTCCTACTTGTCAAATGCCACGTCTAATAACTGCCGCGATAGTCTTTGCAAATATAGAGGACCTCCCACAGTATCTCTCTAATGTTCGCGGCCTTGGCAAGGATCTCTTGGTTCCCTCAGCCGCTCTCCTGCTTCGGAAGGAGCGCGGCTATCAGCCAGAATTGGTCTATTGGGACGACGGCTCAGCTTTGAGCTACATGACCGTTGCAATCATCGACCCGTACAACCACGTCTTCATCGGGGGGAGTGTGCTGCAGTACGGGGGATTTGCAGTTTGCGATCTCCCCAAGAACTATTTGATGGTTTAGAAGTGTGGTAGATGATGAGTTAGATCAACTGGAAGACCGGGATATGTATGGAATCAATCTATGCGAGGCGGAAACGAAGAATTCGTCATAGGAGCATAAGGTGTTGATGTTTTCCAGCTGCGTAAGGTCGGTGTTAGTACATTAGAAATGTTGCGGGGAGTTATCGAAATCTATATCCCAGAGTCCGTCATCTAGCCAGGACGTCCAGACCAGGTCGTCTTCGAAACCAAAAGAGTTGTCCGATTCTAGAGTAGGCTCAGCTAAGTTGCTAGTTTGTCCTTGCTTGAGCTCTGACGATTCCAAAACAGTGACCGTGTGTTTTGAAACTGGATTTGTGGTACCCGCAACAGCAATGCCGATAGCTGAGAAGAGAAAAGTTAGAGTAGCTGCCATTAGTAAAGTACACTTGATTAAAGCACTTACTTGAGTTGGGCCACTGACTGTCAAATGTTTGATCATGCCCATATGATGCTCGTAATAACCTCAGAATCATTTTCCGGTCGCTAAGAGGTATAGAGCTGTGAGGGTCTACGTTGAACTCGCCCGGGTCAGTGTCTCTCACACCTTGAAACTTCTGCTCCATAGCCGTGAGAATCCATCCAATGCCTCTCCAATAAGTCATCAGAGACTGCAGAGTCCGCAGGCATACTTGGTAGTTGGATTGGCAGGTGTGCTTTTCCACAATTTGCGCCATGTTGGACTGGGCCGTGGGGACTGTTGGCGGAATCCTTAGCTCTGCTATGAACACGAGGCCTGCCATCTGAACGGCTTGGTCAATGAACGGGTTTGCAATAATAGACTTGTCATCAACCAGCTCTGCCAAGACGAGACAGGAGCTCGTGGTTCGAGCTGCTGACAGGGAAGTCTGTCGACTTTCCGAACAAAGGAGATTATCACCTCGTTGGTTTTCTTGACCAAATCGAAGACCTGGTCGATGAAGGGCAATCATGACCTTCAATCGATCAGCATCAATGGAGGACTGATGTATTTGCAACTTACACTGTTAAACCACAGGTGAAGAAGAAGAAATGTGCCACCTTGCCCTTTACTCGCATGTGCTCTGAAGTTTGGCACGTCGAACGCCAAGAGCGGATGCATGCTCGTATAATCTGCTACGAGGTCATCTCCGTAAGCCATCAGTCGCCTTCTGGTATCTGGTGGAATATCCACCGACTGCTCAGACAGCGTGCCGATCTCTTCGTTTACTAGACCTTGCATCTGGATGATTCGGATCATTCCAGGAAATGGAGAAGGAAGGTCGGGAGAATTATCGTTCACTGGGATCTCGGTCGGCAGCTTCACATCCACGTATTCTCGACGAGTAGTCAAGGGGCGCCCTGTAGCGAAGCTGATGATATGGTCTAGAAAGTTGATCGCCCAGTAAAGCAGCCTCTCGTCGCTACTACCTCCATCGCCAAGTGGTAAGGTGCCTTGCTTCAGCGTCGTTAGCGTGTGATAAAGCGTTTAATATGTTGTGGGAATACCTTGTGCATTCCTAGGTCCTCAGCCATTCTCACAGCCATACCAGTATACATCCATAAACCGGCATCATGACATGTCGCCATCTCCATCCACGCTATCATCAAAATACTTTCAACAACCTCATAGCTGGGAAGATTGAGCAAGGGAACGAGAAGGACCTTAGCTTTGTTGGAAAACACCTCCCCTCGTAGGTATGCCAACTGGCCCTCGAAGATAGGGAGCGAGGAGAATCTTGCTGCCATGGCACACATGCTATTCAAGAGAATTCCAGATACCTTCTTCTCTTTCACACTGGTGATAAATGTCTGCCGGGAATGAAAAGGGAAATGACACCCAAAGTAGTCGAAAAACGTCTCCAACAGTGGAAATAGAATATGGTGAACCGGAGTCAATTTGTCTTCCGGATCGAACAATATTGTTTCAGACTCACTTTTGCCTGAAGGGGAAATTGCAATGCCTTCTAGGTGACTTGTTGTCGGAGCGCCGATGGGAGGTGCCGAAAGAGGCTCCTGCGGATCAGAGGCAAAATTGACCTCCGTCATATATTTCTTGTAGCCGGGGGCAATTCCAGTGGGCCCAAACCACCGAAAAAATGGTATGCGTACTCTAGAGGACCGAACAGGCAGTGCTGTGGGCTCATAACTAGTGGCAGCCACTGCTGCAGGAGTGCTTAACCCAAAGTCTTTCGAGGGGGATGGATTCAGTGATCCTAATGGCACTATCGCCTCTGGTCCTAGTTGAGATCTTTCGCCATTACTCATCGAAACTTTCCTTCTTTTTCCATTCGATGAGCCCGCAAAGCGAACTGGCTTGAACACAAAAGTTGGCTGACTATTGGCATCGCGATAACTACATGGCTTGTTAGATAATTGACAACCTAGGACTCGTTAGTATCATGGTAGTTAGTGCACTCGGGTTGACTGTATCCGTATGAACTTGTTCCCCAGCTACTTTCACGCGGTGCCATGGTGAGTATGTAGGCCTAATCACGTACCTGTACAGGCCGGCTTTACCCCATCGCACTTCCTCTTCCTCGAGCGGCACGCACTGCCAATTCTTAGCATGATAACAAGGTGATTTTGGGGAGAGGCATCAACCTACTCGCATGCCACTGAAACCTTGGCCTGCGCCTGGGCTTCTACATGTGGTGTAATTAAATCCATTATATGGCCATGTGACGGGCTGGAATTGGCCTCGGACAAAGCCAGCTCGAGGTGTCACGTAAAGACGGATTAATAAACAAGCGTATTGGGATACAAAGACCTCCTTATAAGGGCTTTACCCACCCTTATTTAAGCATACACCCTGATCAGCAGCGACACCGGAGATGCGCCCCCGGGGTTATGCTTATACCGCGGTACGTCTCTATCCCATCAGGCTCGCGCCTTGAGCACGTGACCTTTGCAGCTGTCGGATTACGCAGGCGGAACAACAATTCAGCGTATCCGGCCGAGGATGAACCGAAAATAATTACAATGAATATCTCAACGGATTTGGGCTCAATTGACTGTATGTTCTATGTGTCTCTGAGGGTCTAAGAGTCTGCTGTTGCGAGCCATTTTCCGTCTCCTGATTTCCCCTCTCACAGCCCGGACTTTCTGTTGTTCCGTCTGACAGCAGCATTCTTCAAGGTCTGCGAATGTGGTTTATCACCGTTATCACCTTCGCTCTTCTCATCAGTATTATTGTTGTTCTCTAAGCCATCTTCCAATCTTGCAGTAACTGTGTCAAGCTAGCACGCTCTTGTGAGCAGCTTCGATTGCCATTCTTCTTTGCTGTGTCTGCACCAGCTGGAGATTTTAGCTCAGCCATCTTGATAACATTAATTTATAGAGGGCCTCACCGTTTTCTCCTTTAGATTACCAAAGTACATCACTAGATATGAGTTTCCAAGGTCCTTTCCAGGTTATAGATTATATACCACTTGATCGTGGCCTTTATAATGGGAGCCGACTCCGACTGCTTCAGGATTGAGAGTTGACAATTATGAGGCTTAACCACAAGATAGCGACTACTCTTGACTCATTTTATGATCTTCTGGCTATTCTGCGGTTCTCTGTGCGTCGAGACATACTATTAGCACCCTCACAGAGTCAGTAGCTGATATAGCACGTAAACGACAGCTTGTGACCCCAACTAATCTAAAGCTTAAAAGGCCAAACTTTTTGGCGTTGGGAAACTGGGAAAAAAAATTGCGGCCAGTTCCTCAGCCTAATGGCTTTTTTGACAGGATATCTCAACTCAGACTTGGCCGGCGTTAGTACGTAGGTCAATCCGCTTTATTGTGCTTTCCAGTCATGAACGAGTGGCATTGAATTGAAGCGTGCCTAGGACGCAATCGTTAAAACAATACTACTTAGACAACTGGGTAGTGAATAGCGACCTGATGAAGATCTTAAAACGTAAGTGCTAGTTCCCAACGCTTGTGACAGAGATCATGTTGCGCCATGAAAGACCAGAGTAGCAGACACCTACCCTGTATTACTAACCTGAGACATGATGTTGCATCAGGTCTAGACCCTGTTGGGAAGTAAGTCGCTGGTATCATGCACAAGTTCTAACAGCACATCATTGCCACATTGGTACTCCGTAAGACCGCCTCACTAGCAAGCTGTAGCGAGCTACCCAATGCCATCAGACTAGGTGGCGCATCAAGCGGAATGCTGACGCATTAGTGCTGACACTCGGCCAGGTCATCATCCAGCACTCATTTCGGGTGGTCAGCAGCTGACGTCTGTGAGCGATGTGACTTTGTGTTTGCTCATTATCTATCCATAATCTACAAACCCCCAGAAACTGCCTTTTACACAGGAAAAGAATTAATTTAATGTCCACCTGACTTTGCGTTTCCTTCGAAGAATGGCTACCTCCGACGCGCCGAATCGCCCGACCGTGGCCATCATTGGAGCAGGTAAAGCATACTGGACAGTGCACAGTCTGAAAGAACTGGAAGCTCATGATCACATAGGTCCTACTGGTTTGTCTATGCTCAAGACGCTTCGAGAGGATGGTTTTAGGGCTACTTTGTTCGAGAGGCGTCGTCGAGTTGGCGGGTTATGGTCATATACTGACGACAAAAGCATGACCACTGCTCTCCCAAGTATCTTATGTTCCATCTGATTGACTTGACAAAGACTAATCGACATCATCAGGTACCACAGCCAATATCAGCAAGTATACTTGTGGCTTCACTGACTTTCCAATGCCTGATCGTTAGTTAAGGTCCTGTTTATCCGTAAACATGGCTAACTTTGAGCAGACTATCCTCCATTTCTGAACCAAAGCGAATTCCAAGAATTTCTAGAGTCATATAGTAACCATTTTAGTCTCGAAGAGCATATATCATTTGGATCAAAAGTGACAAAAGTAGAGCGGAATACCGATGACACGAAGTGGCGAGTTGAAACTGTCAAAGACGGTAGCCCTGAGACGACAGATTTCGACAAAGTTGTTTGTTGTCATGGCTACCAAACTCAGGCTAAGTCGCCCAAATTCAAGGGACAAGAGGAATTTCAGGGCCGCATCATTCATGCCCAACAGTTTCGAAGGTGAGGCGATAACGAACTTCATCAATCCTTGTACCAACAGTGATAGGCCGGAAGATTTCCAAGGCCAGAACGTCGTCTTCGTCGGAATGAGCTCTACAGCGAGTGACATAATCCCCTTGGTAGTTCCGCATGCCGCAAAAGTTTACGTTTCTCATCGCCGTGGTACTTGGATCTTCAATCGTTGGCGTAACGGGCTACCAACTGATCTTCTGGTGAATTACTCTCGTCGTCAGATGGGATACCTCATGCAGAGTTGGTTTCCTGATCTGAGTGCGAAACTGACCAAGTTGGGAACTACATATCTGATGAAGAATTACGGGGAATTGGACCCGGCTTGGCGCCTTCTTGAAGATGCGCCGCCGCTATCGTTGTCGCTGACAGCTTGCATGGATGTTATGTTAGATCTTCTTCGAGAAGGCAAGATACACTCTTTACACGCTATTGACTGCTTCCCTGGTGGAAAGAGGATTAAATTCGCGGATGGGACGTGTCTTGACGACATTGACGCTGTCGTGTGCTGCACCGGTTACCGTGCCGATTTCAGCATCATCCCTGTTATCGAACATAGTACTCCAAGCAGCGATTACCATGGAAATACCTATGGGGGACCCCCTATTCCTCGCTTGTATATGAACATCTTTCCACCAAAATACGCCGACAGCTTGGCAGTCCTCACTTCGTCAACCTATGGTAAGAATAACGGCTTCTCGTTCGCCGACGTCATCTCTATGGCCATTAGCAATATTTGGCGAGGGGCTAGTGTCGATATGATCCCCCCGACACTGGCGGAAATGGATTGTGCTATCGATGCCCACCACAAATGGGTTGCTAGGCGCTGGGTAAAAGAGAACACCACCGATGTCTGCGCTGTGAAGCAGTGGGAGTTTCAAGGATTCTTGCACCAAGCTGCGGGTACGGGCCTTGAGAACCTAGGCTGGGGATGGAGGGGATGGTTATCGTGGCTGAAGGAACCAAGGATGACCTACTTGATGCGACACGGTGTTGAAACCGCTTACGCATTCCGATATTTTGAAACAGGGAAGAGAGCGACATGGCCTGGTGCAAGGCATGCAATTATTCATACCAATAACCTGGTAAAGAAACTAAAGGCAGAGGGATCGCCCGGAGTTTGAACATGGTGCGAGATGCTGGTATTCGTGGTTGGCTATGGTGGGGAGGAGGCTAGTGGAGGCATGTTGCTGACAGAATGTCTGCTATGCATTCTATCTGGCTTGTGTCTGAAGCTAGACGGCTGAGTTATCTGCTCTAGTCTGATACATCTCTTTCTTCGCAACAGGAACACAGCCCGCACCATGTCGCACCTTCGCAAAGCTGCTTAAGAACGAGGCTGAGAGAAGAAAACTGATGCAAGAGAGCTGCATTCCGTTC
Organism: Nectriaceae sp. PG4201; assembly: GCA_023628695.1. Taxonomy (NCBI): domain Eukaryota; kingdom Fungi; phylum Ascomycota; class Sordariomycetes; order Hypocreales; family Nectriaceae; species Nectriaceae sp. PG4201. The sequence continues at coordinate 69,045 of JAMAKE010000087.1, read as the reverse complement.
AGGACTACATCTCAAAATACAGATCATAATGGCGCACGCAGCCCGGATTGAATGCTGTAGTACATCTAGGACATTGATTCCCACTCCCTAGATACTGAGCCACCGTCAGCTCATGCTTGCAGTTGCCGCAAAGAACCGCTTTCTCGCCGCGTTCTTTCTTGGACCATATTTCCGATGGGTGGCCAGCTAGCGCCTCATGGCAGCTGATGCAAGCGTAGTATAACTTGCAACAATAATGTCGGATAGCAATTATATCAAGATGTGAGTTCCAGTGTAAGCACTGCGTTCGGGGAGTAACGTCGAGCCCGTGAACCATGGGGAAGGTGGGTAGCCTAGCTCGTTCTGTATTTCCGACATTAACTGACGAGGGTGTTCCTGATTGTCGAGATCCATGATTAAGTGAATGGCAAAAATTGTTAAGAGAAATCTGGTCGGCTACGTTGCTGTCTGCCATAATAGGCTGTGAGATGGCTGGCCTGATATGGCGTGCGAAGTTGACGCGGAATTGAGATGGGAGAGAGGGGAAAGTTCAAGGCGGCCCCACTCGAACTCGGGAAAATGCAATATCTAACTTAGATATGGTTTTTCTCCTCGCAGGCGGACTAGGCAAGCCAGGGTTGCAAAATTAGTTCACAAGGGAGGCGTCAGTTAGCCGGCTTCGCACTAGCCATGCTGTGGACGTGCGACCATAGCCAGCACGAATGCTGTGATAGCGATGCGCAAATTCTTGGTAGACATCTTACTACCACCATAGGTCCTGCATTCCCAGCGTACCACGGGACCCATTTATTTATAGAGTAAGGTATATTGGTTGTTCATTATATTCCCTTAGAGAGAGGGGCGTCATATATTATGAGAAAGAGTCTGCGCGATGACGGCTCCAATTCCACTGCTGTTGCGGAACATTCGTGCTTGCTTTTCTTCCTCGACTATCAGTTCTGTACCCGGTCTCTTCCCCTCAGCGCTCGCTGCTGCCAAGTATTCAGTCAATTGCTCTGGTGACAAGTCGCTGAAGAAGGCCCTGGAGGCCTCGAAACATCTCCGGCCGGGTACACCGCCAGGGCTGCGCTGATGAGTTCCAATACCTGTTGGCGAATGTACTCGTCAGTTTTCTCCTGTGTTGGGTCGTCGACTATCGCGGTAAGGACTTGTGTTTTCCCCCCCCTTAGTCTCTGGCTCCGCTTGGGAATCGGCGTCGTATGTCTCCTCGTCTTTCTCGGATACTCTGTATTTGACTCCTTCTGAAGCAACCTAACGGTGGAATCAATCGGCTCGTCGTTGGCACGAATGACCTTCATGACCGACTGGGACATTGGTATTTCTGGTTCAAAGGCTGGCCAATCGAAATCAACCAACTTGCGGCTACCGCGTCCCACCATACGGAACCTCCACTGGCATTGAATAGCTTGGATGCAATGGGCATTGATTGTGTCATGGGCGTATCAAACTCAGCAAGTATGGCAAACATCTCGCGTGGCGATTTGATGCCTAGTACAGTCATGCCGATCGCCCCGATGATTTTGGAAGGTGTTGAATCAGCCAAAACGGCGTGGAGCTGTAGGAACTATTGAAACAAATGGAGCAATTGGAGCGGCAATACAATTGTCTCATTGGTCACGGGTAATACTAAAGACAGCATACAACACAAGAGACTACAGCTACAAGCTCAAGGATAACCTCACAAGCCTAATGGTCATGTCACACAATGGCATGTCTTTCGATATCCTCCCTAACAACCCATGGCAGGGAACGGCTAACCCTTTTGATATCATCTACAGGTCACAGACATGCTTGCGGCTACGGTCGACGATCTTGATGCTCCTGCAAATATAACGGCAGTATTATCACTGTGATATCTATCAATGGCAGAACTGTCCTTATATCGATGAGTAATTTAATTCTGATTTGACGAGTCGCATATGATAAAGCGGGTCGGCTCGTATTTGCACTCCTCTCGACTTAATCCCTATTTGCTAACTCACTCGGACGAAAAACACCGGACATCCTTAAGTCTTTGGGACGATACGGTAATTATAAAAACTGAACGATACCCATCAACCCATGTGATTATGAGCAAATAAGACGCAATCACAGATGACGGATGGTTTAGAACATTGCTCCTTTCCTATACCCCTATTTCCATTCCGCAGTCTGTGTCTTTATTGAGCTAACAGTAAGTGGGAACACCCTCAACCGTCTTCATCAAATTTAAAGTACTTTCAAGGTCGTCCACATAAAGATCTCGTTCCAATCATGTATCATCGCTTCAAGCAATTCATTAACCAACTACTCCTTGGGGTCTATGTTGTGTCTTAGGTCATACTAACTTTCGTGGTTCTCTAAGTGCGCGCTTTCGATGTGTATTGCGCGTTCCTTGAAAAGAAAGCCTTTTAAAGATTGAAAGTTGGAACACCCAGGGGTGTTTTAAGGTCTCTCATGTGAGTTCACATGATTTGTCGAGTCATGATGATAATAATGACGTGCCTCAACGAGGCTTGGCACAAAAATGAGCCAATTCCTTCGTTGGGACATACCAATGAGTGTGAAAGTGTTCTTCCTTGCGTAGGTCTATATTGCCGATTGGCTGTTTCAGTCCGTTGATCAGCCCATAAATGAATTTATTGAAAGCCACAATAGCCTCACGTGCTAAGCTTCCCGCCAATCAAGATCATAGCAATGATAAGAATTTCAAGAGCAACAGGTAAACCTATAATTGCGAATCTCCCGCAGCAAATTCCTTTGGACTAGTTCCTACTGTAGCCTAAAGGATAAGCTTATTTTTGTTTTATGGTACTGACATAACCAACCCTTTCATCCCCCCTCTCCGTTGAGCTTCTTATCCACTTGACTCTTCCTCGCCTGCGACCATTTGCTAACATATATTGTTTATTAATATAGGCGTCTATACAAGGTCCCCCCCCCTTTCTTTTCGCTGAGGATGATGTATCTCCACCGCCTCAGGTCTATTCTCCTTCGGGAGCAACTGATGGGTTGTACCCCGAGGTTGGGAAGCCTCCACTAGAGCAGCATCAATATCCGGAAGTTGCATCAACTCCTGTGACGCTAGTGGAAAAAGATGCGTCGCCATGGAATTGTTTTGGGTTGCAAAAGAGGTATTTCATCCTATTGATACTCGCGGTCATCTTTATTGTCGTTGGTGCCATTGTCGGAGGGGTTGTTGGCAGTCAGCAAAAGGGGTCCAAGAGCGCCAGCTCACCGGAGGCGACTTCAACATCAATGGATGACGACTCCGATAATGATGATGATGATGCTTCAATATTTTCATCCACGATCTTGACTTCCACCACGGCCACGGCTTCAGACTCCACTTCAACTGACTCCATTGGAATCGCAGCAGCCATCAGTTTTCCAGATGATGATATCCCGAGTATTCAAGTCCTCTACCAAACGGACTCCTCTCGCAGTGTCAAGTATCGAATATACGTCGATCCGGACGGATATGGAACAGAAAAAACATTGAAACTATCGCGGCCTGCTGAAGAATCAATGCCGATGTCTATAACTTCAACGACTGACACTGATGGAAACACTATAATGAACCTCTTCTATATTTGCAACTCAAGTGACGAGACGGAAATTGTCTGGGCAATTGTTTCATGTGCCAGGGGCGAGGCAACTTGCAGCGAGACGTCCTCAGATATCATTGCCGCTAATCCAAATGCTGATATCCATCCGAAGTCCAAGATTGCAGCTGTCTGGCTGGGTATGTTGGGGTTTACCTTGCGGGTTTATTTTCAGACATCAGATGGAATGATTTCCGAACTGGACGGTGACGACAATCGATGGACCAGAAAAGCACTCACGGGAAAAGCTGCTAATGGTTCTAGCATCGCTCTAACGTTGGCAAGCGGACCTATTATCAACGTGTTCTTCGTAGGATCGGACAGCGAACGTCCCGAGGTGACAACTTATGACCAGGACCAAGGTTGGCTTGACCGTAAGTAGCATGCGATATGCCATACTTGGCTTACCCAGCTGACCCAGCTAATCAATTTCTTAGCTGTTGAGATTGATGCATCTTCAATCCCTGGTTGGAAGCCTACAGTTCAGCTAGCCGCTTGTTATGAGCCTACTCCCGATCTCTATCGCTTTTATTATACAAAGGACGAGTCAGGACAGATTATGGAATGGTGGAAATATCGATCGGATGACAAATGGCTTGGCCCCGGCGCTTCCCCACAGTGGTTAACAGCGGACTCAGGACTTGCTGCCCTCTGTTGGGAGGATCAGGCAAGATTACTTTATTTTGAAAAAGAAATCCTTAGAGAAAGTGTATTAAGTAATGGCTCCTGGGTAGGCACAAATAATCTATGATGGGGTTATTTTAGCTTGTAAATAGTTATTAATGCGATTAAGTTATGAAGGAAGGAAATGCGATACTGAGTGGATGAATGGGAGACTTTTCGAGGTTGACTTTTGAGAGGTTCGTCGAGATGTTTAAGATGCGGCATACAACTGAGGTTATTGCATGCTCCTCGACGCTGTGCTACCTTGGACTGGCGGTGGAGATAACTTCAAACAAGGAGATAATTTATTACCGGGTATTATGACGTCTTCATCAGATGGGTATGGGTTTCTTAGACGGACTACAAGGAACATGACACTCTGAGAGTATAAGTAATGCATGTGCATCCAGTTTACGCGCATTCGATTCAACTTGCTATATATATCCATCTCAATCCCCTGAGTCCGGCTAGCCCTAATTAACATTGTAGTTAAATTGACTTCCTTAAACATACCACAAGTAGTCTATAATGTCATTAATAATGGGCGAAGATAAGGTTAGCAGGTGAAACTAAATACTGAACACGCTATTCTTCGGTGTTTAGCTTTCCTCGTGTGAGGGGGTCGCCAATTAATTGAAGCTGCTTTTCCAGTACTACATGGACTTCCAATTGATAACGATCGACCAATGAGATACTGATAAATACGATCGCGGGAAAGGTGGGCAAATTCTTTATGTATTAAGGCTAGGACTGCCTGGTTACAAGACCCCTAGATCCCTCTGGGTTTTGGTTTGCATTATGGATTTAAGTCCATTTCAACCACGTAAGTTTCCATGACTAGGCCCAAAGCATCCAAGATTAAAGTCTATTTGCCGGGAGCCTCTCGAGCCACCGATCACATTTGCGATACGAGCGGACCCTCGGTATCAAACCGTACGTCGCGTGGCGTGATTTCTATTGAGCGTAAAGTCCATCGTCGGGGGTTTTCTGATAACGGACTGCATATGCCTACACGAGACGGAACAAGTAATGCCACTTACTAGCTGCACCTTGATGGTAGGATCAACCCCATGCATAACGTAGGGTATCCCCGGGGCCGCCGGGGTGCCTTATGCCTCCTATACGTCTTATTAATACATCATCGCATTCCCCCAATATGTATCCATTCCTCAGGGTTAGCCATCAAACCTCAGTCCACCGGCCCAATTCGCTTTCCCTAGTCAAATATCAATGTCCGCAGCTTTGAAGAACAGGGCGACTTGGGAGGCCAGCCTCATTGGCTGTGTTTGGAAGCAAAAGTTCATCAGCGTGCCCGAGATCCCGCCGCACATCGATCTACGTGGCCAGAGTGCAGTGGTTACAGGCGCAAATGCGGGCCTCGGGCTTGAGTGCTCGCGCCAGTTACTCGAATTGCAACTCAGTCATCTCATCCTCGGCGTCCGCTCGAAGCCTAAAGGAGATGCTGCAGCCGCACAGCTGCGCATCGACTACCCCGAGGCAGTAATTGATGTCTGGCTCGTTGATATGGAGTCGTATCAGTCGGTACAAAAGTTTGCTGCGTGCTTTCAAACCCTTGGGCACCTTGAAATTGCCATCCTGAATGCAGGGTGCGCCAAGTTCAAGTTTGAGCTATGCCCCTAGGGCCACGAAACGACATTACAAGTCAACTTTCTATCCACTGCATTACTTGCTAGTCTCCTCCTTCCCACACTCAAGGCTAAGACTGTGCGCCATCCGGCTCGGCTGACCTTTGTGGGATCAGACGCGGGGCTTTGGGTAACAGAGGAAAAGCTCATATCCGCAGGTAGCATAATCAAGACACTCGACAGTCCCGCCGGCTTCGATGGCCTTGATTGGTATGCTCGGACTAAAGGGCTGATATTTATGTTCATGTCTAGGCTGGCCGAGACTGTGAGCCCCGATGAGGTGATCGTCAACGCGGTCAACCCCAGCGGCGTCCGGGGCACAGGCATCGGGAGGGAAGCCGATGGACTCATGCAGGGTGTGATGTTCACTCTAGTCAACTTTCTGCTCTCGATAACTGTAGTCGAAGGAACCCGGAAGTACTTGCACACTGCGTTGGTGCTAGGAAAGGAGAGTCACGAGTCGGTCGCCGACTATGTCATTCGGCCGTAAGTATGCCTAGACAATGCGATGCTATTGCTAATGACAGCAGATATCCCCCAATTATGTATACAGAAACCGGACGTGATCTAGTGAAGCAAGTATGGATTGAGACGCTTCGGGAACTATTTTTTGCAGGCGCTGATGCGATCATGGTTAAGGACAATGTCTTCATGATAGATTGGTAATCAACGCCACTGATATCAAGAGATATACTAGCCAGAGTCGGAATTCAAGAACGGCGGCAGTCAACAGAACCATAGCTAGTCCACAAACTATACTTTGATGGAAAGCTTGCCAATTTCAAGCCTTTGGGCCGCTAGCCTTCATGTTGGGGTTCTGGAAGTTGATATAAGAGGCGTAAGTCTATCCACAATTAATTGCTTTTCAAAGTAGCATCAAATTAATGCTGGCGCAGATTCCCAAGGCGTCGAGGCAGGCCTATCATACCTAAATACGGATGATCAATTAGGTTTAACCTGGAGATCCTCTTATTTGTACTCGAAGAATATACCTAAGCTCAGCTTCGGGTACATTATCGTGTCTCATCTTTCGTCTTATCATGTCTGTCAATCATCACTCACACTCCATCGTTGGAAGAATTTATCAAGAGACCTCTGGAGAACGTCCTCAGCACTCTTCAGCCATGTAATATCCCTCCGGGGACTGCCATGAACCTGCCTCAGTGCGGCGCGAGCGATATATGGGTATGTTGGAGGCATAGCGTCAATTGTGTACGTCGAGTCTGTTGAAGAATCAACGAGAGACTGGGCGGTGTCCACGACCATTACGGTAACGGTGTTGAGCGCCTCCTGCGACCTCTTGTGCCACTGCTCCAGTGATTTAAACGTAGCTCTCACAACCTCGGAGTGCAGGTCGAGGATGTGCCAATGCAACGTGAATAGCGCCCTATTTGAGGACATTAGGCTGGGCTGGCCTGGCTGTCTATGAACAGCTGGAGAGAGTGACCCGAGACAAATAGAAATGCAACGGACTGACCTGATGGCGATATTGATTGCTGTACAATACACACCCGGTTCCCCTTGGCACTGCGGCATGACTAACTTTAGAAAAGCTTGGATGCTGGTATCTAGCCTGTCAAGCTGTAGCAGTCTGGAATCAATATCTGCAGTGTCAAAGCCTCTGAGAACTTGATCCAGAAGACTGGTCGCCTGGGCTGTCCGACTAAACCCCCCAAGCTGTGGCGACGTCAGACAGGATACGGGGATGTTGGGTAGGGACTCTGGGTCCAGGATGTCGAGTTGGTCGAGGGCCTGGGGTTCGATAGGAAGTCGAGCGTTTCCACCAGGAAAGACAGTAACCAGCGGCTGGTCCGAGACTGCCACTTCGCTGAAGAGGATCCTGCCAGCACACCCTTAGCTCCATCTGCGTATAAGTTTCCAAATCCTACCGGAAACATACCGCTCACAGATTACAATCCCCCACCACGTGTTCGATCGTTCTTCGCCCAGCAAATGGCCAGTATCTGACATCTGTGTGTGGCGGCTGTCGTGGATACGGACAGCGTAGGCCATTCGCGCAATGCCTGCAATGGTGACAAATGCATCGTCCGGCCGGCCATGCGAATACTCATACACGGCCAGCAAAAGACCCGCCTGAATCAGAGGAACGGAGGTGGAGCAAGATACCTGAACTTGGGTGAATAGGGATCTCGCAGTGAGATAAAGGGAATGCTTTTCGCTATCTCCAGCAGCTCCATGTCCGGATTGATATCCCAGTGCGGGAGCATATGTGATGAGGCAGATAGTCAGTAACAGGATAGAAAAGTCGGCGGTTGGAGCCGCTCCCAACGTGATGAAGTTGTCATAGAAGCGTGTACGGGAGATGATGGGTAAGTGCGGGTGAAAGCCTCGAAAATAGCGGGCACTGATGTCGTCCACAAACTGCCCCGTCGCACGAATGATCCTATGGACTTCGAGATACACCTGACCTCTGGTTCTACTAGTTAGCGTATCCAGAGATGCAGTCCACAAGCGAGGCAAACGATGAATGAAAGCCAAGTCAATACTGAATGGAGCAACTCAACTGGTAGACTTCTGCTGTTTGGTTTGATGGTATACCTGTCGAAAGGGTCAAGCGAGGGGAGACCTTTTCCAGAGGTGTCCGCGAACCCCAAGTCGGAGCAGCAGAATGGCTCTCGATGGCAGGGGCAGCATAATTCCGCGGGCCTTGAACTACAGCATAAATGCAGTCCAGATCTTTGCTACACCGCTGGTCAGCACAGCCATTAGGCGGCGGCTTGAGCGACAAACCGGGTGCAATATCCGCAGGAGGGCAGCGACTTGTCACACTTCTTCTTCCGAGTCTTACACATCACACAGGCTTGGGCGGCTTGCGGTCTGCGCGGTCGACCGTCGGCCGCCATTTCCGATAGGATGTGTCGGGATGGATAAGAGAGTCTAGTGCGCCATGGGATGCTTCGAATATATGCACTGAGCAAAACTGAAGTGATCAGCGTCGCAATGATTCCCAGAAGTGATTCGGCGAGTTTTTACCCCGCTAAGCTCGAACCGTCGGGCGCTGTCGGGCGATGCTGTCGGCATTGTCGGACTTGACTGTCGGACTGTCGGGCTGCTAAGCTTAAAACGGCACAAGTGGTTCATATATCGGTCGCTCACAAACCCTCCAAGAGAGCATAAACGACGGGTATGGCAATTTCTGGGAGTCTTTAACTGAATGAGGCCGCTAGATTAAGCGTACTAGTAGGCGTAGCATTGACTCCAGAGCTGAGTGACTAATGATGTATTAAACTCGGCCACGGCCAGTAGGTTGTTCTTCATAAAACGGTCAGTTGACGCTCCCCATCCTTCCTCTGAGGTTGACCAGACTCGGAGTACGGCAGTCTGATTGAACATAGTGGCAAGTGAAAAGTACATCATACATTTAGAGTAGACAGGGGATTGTCCACCGAGGCTACACGATCATCAAGCAAGAATCTAATCACCAGAAATAGTTGCGGTCGTTGATATCAGCTACTTCCAACAATGGCACCGACCAGTTTCGTCCTCTCTGATGTGCGCATCTTTACCGGTACTGACACCATCGAGGCCGGATACGTCGTCATCAGAAACGGCCTAATCGATGCTGTGTCTGCCGGTTCCCCACCGGCTGGTCTTCTGGTCATCTCCAAGCCCGGTCACACCCTCCTCCCCGGCTTCATCGATGCCCATATCCACGCCGACAAGGGCCAGGAGATGGCCCTGTACCAGTCTCTCAAGTTTGGCGTCACAACCGTTATGGACATGCACAACGAGACGGCCAACGTACACAAGCTGAAGAAGCTCGCGGCGGACAAGAAGAACGAGGCCGCCGACTTCAAGGCAGCTGGTTTGGCAGCGACTATAGACGGTGGATGGCCAATACCCGTGGTTACGGCGCACGACAAGAGTGAAGAAGTGAGGCTGATGATCCCCTCACCCCATACTGTTTGACCCCAAATAGAGCTAACCTCCTGCAGACGGCTGCCGAAGTCGCAACCTGGCCCAGGCTCGCGTCCCCCGCAGACGCCGAAGCCTTCGTCGCTCAGAACTTATCCCCCGCTGGCGGTGCCGACTATACCAAGCTAATGCATGAGTCTGGTGCCGCCTTAGGCCAGACTTTCCCCATGCCTTCGCTCGAAATCCAGAAGGCTGTGATCGCCGCAACCCACGCGGCAGGGCACGTTGCCGTGGCTCACTGCTTTGGGCGCAAGGACACGCTAGAGGTGCTGTCTCTGGGGATCAACGGGATGGCACACACGTTCATCGACGAACCTGTTAGCCAGCAGATCGTAGACGCGTATAAGAAGGCCGGGGCGTGGTGCAACCCGACTCTTGCGGTGTTGGGAAGCTTTACGAAAGAAGGTGCCGCGACGGCCCAGCGGTTTGCAAACGATGAGCGGGTGAGGGGCAAGCTGACAGACAGGGGACATAGCAACCTGTGTCGATGCATGGGCTTTGCGAAGGATGGGGCTACGGTGGAAAATGCGTATGCGACAGTACGCAGGTTGAAGGTTGAAGGGGTCCCAATTATTGTGTAAGTGTTGGATGCCTAGAGTTGGTCATGGTAAAGAGTACAATATTGACGATTTCAGGGGTTCTGATTCCGCTGGGCCGGGGCTGGGCACGGCCTGGGGTGCGACGTTCCATCACGAGCTGTATCTGCTCGTCAATGAGTGCGGCTTCTCGCCAATTGAGGCTCTCCACGCTGGAACAGCATTGACCGCGAAGCTCTTTGGCTGGAAGGATCGAGGACAGATTGCAAAAGGTCTCAAGGCCGATTTCGTTTTAATTGAAGGAAACCCCTTAATCGATATTAACGATACTCTCAATATAAGGGGTGTCTGGCGTGATGGCATTCTGGCCAAACCATTCAATAACTAGATGTTGCAGATATTCAGATTGGAAAGGGAAAAGTAGTTCCCTCACAACTTGAAGTTCATATCCTAAAAGTCCTAGTATATAAGTAGGAGCTGGCTATAACAACGGTATTATGCGATGGGCAGTGGAGCTTTTAGCATCGCTTTAGCGAAGGCTTATATTGAAATTATTTGGTCCAGAGTCGAATGACTCTCGTGTGAAAGTCCTACTTACCAGTGGATATTTATTACACACTCTCAACGATGAACCAGTATTCAGTGACATGGTGAGTCCGAAGTAATCGAAACCGAGTCCTTTGACAAGTCGTGGGCGCCCTCTAAGGTAACCTTGTAAGCTTTGAACTCAATTTCGATTGTCCGACGGCGACATGATCTCCTAGTAGACCACCATGAGTTGCCGGTGGGGTTATTTGATGAAACACAGTATGAGTCACCATTACTCGAGGAACCACAATTGATAGTCTCTGGCTTCAAGATTGGTGGCTATCTTATGTTTCTCTCTTGTAGCCGACGAAGACGATCTCAAGAACAACCTTCATAATTAAAACACTTCAACATACACTGTCGCTAAGGGAGAGTTTGCAGGTGGCGACGGGAGTTATGAGGAAATCCTCGAGATGGCTTCTGTTAGCAACAGCGGAAGATTCTAGGATACCGCTAACTAACTAGTGTGAACCTGAAGTTCCCTTAGTCGTTATCCGTGAGAGCTTATTTCCTCGTATGCTTCCCTATCAAATCATAATTATTATGTTCCGTCGAATGAGGCGTATATCAAGGCTTCATTCCGACCTGTTGTAGTACAAAGATAATTCAGAGCTGAAATTTGGTTGAGGGCGTTTCTCTCTGCTGCATCCCCTACGTAACGTATAACGCTCGACTTCAAATTCTAAGCGATGAATTTGTAATCGCTATCCTCATGCATAATACCTCAAATCCCCCAATTTGGTATTATGTGCCGCTTATCGCAGCATGTTGCTAAATTGGGCAACGCCAAGACAGGACTTGGCGTACGCCAGAGGCGGTGGCTTCGCCACAACCGGCTAAAGATATAAGTCGCGGGTCACTCCACCGTGCTCGCTAGACGTGATCCATTTTATCTGATCAGCTCCTGTTAAGTTTTACCTCTAACTCTCCTCGACATAGACGCCTAGATAGTTCATTGTCAGCTTCATGGGGTCCAGCGAGTCTAAAGAGTTAGGCCATTATGGCCACAACGGGTCACTGAACCCAATCGCAGCCCCACCACCAGTTTCAGCACAAGCCATACAGCCATATAATCAGCAGCAGTTTAGTAGTGCGTTTGGCCTATTCTGGCCGACTTTCTACGTCTTCCGTGAGATGGACCAAGACAGCAACTTCATATTCAAGATTGGCCTAAACCAAGGGCATGTGCAATATATTGCAACCCTACGCAACGGCTTATCAACCGACATGCTTTGCCTCTACCACGCCAACGCTGTCCACAGCAGCCCACCCATCGCCTCGGCCGACTCAACTGGCCTATCTGGCACCAGGATGGAGCTAGTTTGGGGAAACGGCCGAAAAGAAGAGCTGCGGTCTTCGGACCTACAGTCAATCAAGTTCGACTTCGGAGGTGAGACCTTCAAATGGGCTCTGGCAGACAAGCGCAAAGCGAGTCAGAGCTTAGGTCAAAAATCCGGAAAGGCATGGAAGTTAGTGCGCAAGGAGAACCCAGATGGGGAGGTTCTAGCCTTGTTCGGAGAGACAAGCGGATTCACTTACGTTAATGGATCGGGGAAGTTGCTCTTTATGGGTACTGGTGCAACCGGCAGGCTAGGGCCATACTGGGCAGGTCTAGCGGTTATTTCTTTGCTTAAGATATGGCAAATCAGAGGAGTAAGAGAAATTGCCAGCTCTATAGGATGATGTAATGTTTGTTTAGAATCTCAAGAGGCAACCAAATATGATGAGTTATACTAGCAGACAGACAGGCAAAGCATATTCCACTCTTAAACTATAGCAGACGTGGAGATATATGAACTTCTCGCCAACTGAGTTTTATCTATATCAGATACTTAAAGTCCTTCTTCATACCCTTCACCGGCGCTATATGATCAACAGCGTTTAGGCTTATTTCCTGAACCTCCCAGGCCTCAAACTTCTTATTTAAGTTAGTAAGCACAACCCGGATTGCAAAGCAGCCAACACGAGCGACGCTCATCATAGCTAGGATAATGCCATAGCTTTTGCGGTAGCCATCTTCCTTGAGATCCTGCAATACTTCCAATTTGGCTAAAGGCATTGATAAGAGCAATAGCAGCAGCTCGCTTTGCTGGGGGTCGTGGAAAGGAAGAACTGATCCAAGAGTAAAGGATAATGAATCCGGAGTAGGATCCTGCTTAGAGAAATAATGCGACATAACGCGCAGCGACGTTTAGTGTTGACATGCTAATAATGAAGCCCACAATACCCATGATAACCGGACCAATGATGTGCCAAAACTATAAGATGTGAGTTAAAGATCCCTAGTTAATATTAAGTAACTTACTCTGTCTTGGGTATAGTCAGAGTTCCATGTAACGAGGAGAGAGATAATTAATAAGAAGATCTATAGCAGCACACTCATAAGTGGCGTGATAATATAGTTAAACCTTAGAGTTCCTATTAATATAGGCTATATGATTAATTAGCTTAATTCTATTTATAGTAGTTTAGGGTATTGAGGACGTATAAAAAAGACTTGGAATGATAGTCCAATGACATAGGCGAACATCATAAACATAATAATAGCACCCTCAATCCAAAATAACCAATGCCATGCAACATGACCTAATATGCCTTGCATATTAGATAAAATACCAACCCCAATAAGTCCAGAGAATGCATTAGAGATAATAACACTGCAAAAGAGAATCGCATTATGAGTCGCTAGCTCACGGCGGGTATACCATTTAGATAGGATAAGGAGAGCAGCAGGTGAAAATGCTGCTTCAATAAACCCAAGGAAAAACCGAGTGGCAAGCATGCCGGAAAAACTAATAACGCTTCCTAAGAGTGTTGAAATAAGTCCCTAAAGCATCATTGCTATTGCAATGTATAGGCTAGGGCGCTGATGCAGTTAATAAATATATTCAATGGGACTTGCATAAGGATATAACCGACGAAGAGAATGCTAAGGCAAGTAGCATATTGAGTATCGTTCAGTTGGAGATCCTCTTATAACCCTCTTAGACGTGCTGTTGCAATATTGTTGCAATCCAGGTAGTTCATAATATAGATGAGGACAAACAGGCAGCACCACACATCGAGCTTGCGCTTTAGATTCTTTTCAACAGCGGTTCGACGGGCCGAGTCCAGGATAGCAGCAGCCGAGTCCCGGAGATCAGCGTCATGAGACACGCGCCCTTTCTCAGCGTCGACTGCCAAGTCGTTGACATGGGTAATTTCATCACTCATTGTGGAGGCGGAGGAAGAGGAGGAGGCTTAGTAGTCGAGACTTTGCAGTGGGAAAATATAATAATCTGCTCACAGACAGAATCGGTGTTAAGGTCATAACAATTAAAATACAGAGACATAATTGGGAAGGAATCTTGTAAGTTTATGTACCGGCTGTCGCACCTGTAACTATTTTACGCTAGCCGAGGGCTTCTGTAATCATTCAAGCTTTCTGAACATTATTGTACCGTCGTGCATCACTGTGCATGTATCTTTGATTGAGGCGACATCAGAGACAAAAATGGTGACGATGATTGCAAGAATTGCCGACAGCTTGAGTCCGTCGTTGAAGAGTATACAGTTGTTTGGGAACACCCAGCTCGCGTGAGCGCGTGCATGGGCCTGGGTAGAACTTGAATTTTAGTATCTCTGTATTCGGTAAATAGTAAAAGTGAGGAATCACGTACAGCTATATTCGCAGATGAAGAATGTCTGATACGTTTGATCATGTACACTACGAAATTGACGCTACTTGCTATGTCAAGGACGAGAATCCTTTAGAAAGCTGCCAGAGACTGGAATATTCCGTCTAGAAGAAGGAACGGCTAATGACGTAGTTGGGGAGCTAAGGCCTTGGAGACCTTAGCAAGATGGCTAAGCTTGCTATAGTTGAAAGGGACTCCTGAGCTCGGAGGGTAGATCTTGTTATTAACGGCGATCGAGCGACGGTGCTTGGGTCGTCGGTGGTATTACGAAATCGGCATAGAGCAGAGAAATTATAGAGCGACAAATCAAGGAGCAGCGGATTAGAGAAGGGTTACTGCCTACAATTTCAGTCATAACCATATGTTGGTGCCAGAACTAGTCATGGCCTTCAGCCGCAGCAAATGCATGAAATGGCAGTCGGCGGTCGCTTCTACCCAATTTCAATTGCCATTTATTGGATGGCGAAAGAAGTATTTTAGGGAAACTTTTCTTAACATCTATATCTTGTTCATGATCATTCCTGGATCTTCATATAGGGAACGTGCACTTGAGGGTACTGAGCGTCCTGGGGTCCGTACCTACACTTCCAAAAGCTCCGGTATCCATTCGACTTCTTGGTGAGACCGGACTTCTTGTAGGTCTTGGTGACCACCTTTGAGCAGGGCATATCCATCTGAAGAGTATTCCATCGCTGAAAGGTGGTGGTTCCGGTCTGGACCTTGAAGCGCCCGTTTGTCAGAGAGAACTGCTCTAGCTGGTCTTGCATTCCGCTGGCGTGGTAGTCGAAGGTCTTGACGGCATCAATCAAGTGCTCCTTAAAAAGCTTCTGGATGTCATGAAGAAACCAGAGCACGAATTCTGACGGACTGTTGATCGGAGGGCCCTCCTCGAACTCGTGCCGGAAATCGAGGGGCCAATCAATGTCAATCATCTCCTGGAGGAGGTCCCTGAGACCCTTTGCGGTGGTACCGTATCCGTTCCGAAAGTTCTTGAGAGGCTCGAGCTTCTCTGTAACCTCTTTCGCAAACCCTGGTACCCCGTGCGCGACGGGTATGAATTTAATAATGTCTTTGGCTGACTTGAAGTCATTGACCTGGATCCTGGTGACCATATCATGAGTCGATGGAATTCCAGCGACATTGTCATAAAAGTCGCTCGCCCGAGCCTCGAAATTGTCCAGCAGCACCAAAAAATTGCGGCCCTCGAGATCGTCTTTAGCTCTGCCAAGCGAGTGTGCCGCAGCGAGGGCGTTGAGGGCGTTGTCCATGAACCGTTGAGTGCCTGGGTTATCGTCGGTGCACCAGTTCCAATTGGCGGGTGAGCAAACGGCGTCGTAGTGGTCATAAATCTGGGCATAGATATCATCAAAGCCTTGCTGGATGTTGTCCGAGGCATTCGTGAGGTCGATCGTGTAGGATTTGAGCCAAGCAAGTGAGACTTCCCAGCTGAGCATAATGGGTGCGAGTGGTGTCGAGAATGTTTGGTATGCCTTCTTTAAGTAGTTGGTAAATGTGCGCGTAATAAGGTCTCTATTGCAGGAGCCCGCACGACACGGAGCGACGGCAGCAATCATGGCTTTAAAGGTCGACGTGTCGATCTAATTTACCGTTAGCAAATAAACAGGGTCGATGAGAAGACTAGAGATGCATACTTCGGCACCTATGGCAACAGTCCAACCAGCCCTCTTCAGTTTGCTCAGGGTCGCGTCTTTGTTGTGCCGGAGGGGAAGGCCGGCGTTGCCCAAGCACTTGGATCAGTGAGAAAATATTTCGAATAACGGCGAGAGCAGGAGGACAATCGTACCGTTTGCAGCCTCGCCGACTCATCGAGGATGTTGGTGTTGGCCGAGGTAAATTCACCCGCTGAAGCAGATTTGAGTTTGCCATCGCTGTTTAACTTGCGCAGCCGGGGGAAGCATCCGCAGATCGCATCTTTCGACTTGATGAACTTGTTTCCAAGAGTCGTGCCCAGAACCTTGCGAACGGTACCGCAGAGGTCGACCTTGGTGTATGTGATCTGCAGACTAGAGGGCACATTCTTGTAAATGACGTCGTAGCCTGGGCAGTAGGTCAGCCTTCGTATCCTCCTCCCGACCTGGGGTAAGTCAATTACCCTTCTGGCAGACCTTTTTCGTGCACGTCTTGGGCTTCTGCTTGGTCCCGCATTTGACCTTGACCGACTTTTTGGTCTTGCATTTATTGAGCTGTGGCACGAGCTTAGTAGTCAACCCATCGTTTCGTCATCTGGCCTTACCTTTTTGTAGGCTTTGCGCTTTGTGAGGACCTTGTAGCCGGTGGGGACTGACAGCTTGACCTTGCATCCTGACAGGTTATTAACTCCAGCACAGATCTCGCTCAGACTGCCTTGGGCGATAACCATCTGTGCCAGCAGCACAAACGGAAATAGGCATAATAAAGGTGAAAACCGCATCTTGGTGGTGGCTATATCTCAATGGAAATCAGGTACGCTGGAATGTTAGACACCGGCCAAGCCTTGTTTTATTTATTTGGATGTTCCTCGCTAATTAACTGAGATCGAGTCGGTCGAAAAAATAATTAAGCTTATCCATTTAGGTTTTCGCGGCTTCTCTTAGCTTGAGTCACAGCCGCTATGTTGAGGTAAGAATCAATAGTTCTAGTCAGGTCAGGGCCTTGTAAGGCTGAGTACGCCTATAATGGGGAAGATTAAGCGAGGTGGTGGGTGCTAGAGATTTGAAGGCGTTCCTATTCAGCGCGACGCGGGGTCTAGATCCAGCCCGCCCTTGGCAAACCCACCGTCGCAGTTCTCCAGACTACTAGATCTTACAAGCGGATGCATGCGGGTTTTACTTATTGGCTTGGCAGCATGCCCTGCATGACAACGCTGAAGGCTGAATCTTGCCTTAATTCTGACCTCTCTGTTAGGGCCAGGTCTCCGTTCAGGTGCTCATTCATCCCGATCTCAACAAAGTGACTCTTATTTACTACGGTTTATGCCTCCGATGGAATCATAATGAAGGAAAGAAATTTCCATAATGTAGACGATAATCTGTGGTCTGGTAGGGATTCTGGCACAGCCAGAGACGTGGCGCTGTACCTAGACCTGGATTGCCTCGAAACATACCAATAGGCTGATAGAACTTGGAGGAGCCTGGACTTTCCAAGTAATTTTTAAGTGAAAAGAAGTGATCACTTCAGCTCTTCACACGTGTCAAAGATTCAAGTTATTTGACAACAGGAGAGTCTAGAACAACTTAAATGGCTAGCCTGAGGCGAATTGCAGTGCAAGACGTGTATAGTATCATAAGAAATATATTTAAGCAGAGTGTTGACAACATTTATTGAAAAGATAGTATAAGATGCAATGATTCCACCATAATTGCAACATCTCAGGTATTAAAAATCCAAGAGAGGTCAATACCAGAATTTCAGATATAGGAATGATTTTGAATAGTAATAAGGCGCCTCAAGAGTCATTGAACTGCGGAAAGAGCTGCGACTACGGTTCTGGTTGTAGTCGGTCGCTAATACAGTTTGGAGAGCCACAGAGACATCTCTCCTCGGCCCGCTCCCAAAATTCATTGCCATAATGAACCGTAATCGTATCTCCAGCCTCAATAACCTCGATAGCCTCGAGCATGATGCGCCACCTCCCCGAAATTTGCATTGAAATGAACTGCACGTTCGGATTGCATGAGTGGTTAACCTTTCTCGCCCAGTTCCCTGCATGCTGACAGCTAATTTGACAGACTGGCCTTGACTTATTGTCTCCAAGATCGTCACGGTAAAGCTCAGCAGCCCAACCATTTGCAATGGTAGTGCTTAGAGGTACAAGCTCGCCCGTAAGTTCCCCTAAAAGATCACCTGTTCCGTATCTCCCAGTCGCTTGCACGCCCTCTCCCATGGCTCCTGCAGAGACAATGACCGGCATTGAAGAGGAGACCCTAGTCTTAATGCACTGGCAGAGTCTGTCCGAACATAATGAGCATTGTGACTCGGTTTGGGGAATAAATGTAGGGTTCTCAGGCCATCGTAATTTCCAACCAGGAGGCCTCTGCCATTGTGGGAATTTGGCAGGGGTATAGATGTTGTTGAAGATGGTTGTGAAGGTTGGATTTCTCAGATTCAGCCATTTCGTGTTTTTAACAAGCGGCGGGATGCGAACACTGCAGCGACGTGAAGGGGCAGTTCGACAACTGGATGAATTGATGGGTTTTCGGGGTTCAAGCCCTTCCCTAATCCAGTCATACTGACTCTTTAAGCGCCCGGTACGGCAGAAGACCTGCGGCATCCCTTCTCGATGGATTCTGCCTTTGATAGCAAGGGGCCCGGAAGTAAAGATACCGCCATAGTGACGGTTTTTGGCAGGGAAAGATGCAAGCATGTCCCGAGCAAGGGCAACATCACAACCAGGTTCATCTTTCGGATGCTTGGCTGAGAGTTCCCTGCGATCTGCAGTGCTCTCCACTAATGTTGCACGAGATCCATGAACCTAGAGAATTAGTATTCTAAAGAGTATGGGCTAGGAAATTAAAGGAGAGCTACCTGGGGAGCGGCCAGACCAGTGTGGGTATTAATATGCTTCTGGAGCTGTGCGGCCCCTCCAATGATCCGAGCACCGCAGTAACCACAAGTCCTGCCGTATATGGCGTAATTCCTGTCAATCTCTTGCCATCTGGCATTTGCTGGTACAATTCCTTGTGGGTTATAGCGATAGTTACGACGAGGCCTACCAGCTGGCATGGCTGTGACGCGACTTGGTGATGGGAGATACGGAGGTGTCCCAAACACGCTTTGTTATTGATTGAGCGGTCAGCAGTGGCAGAATATACCCCGACCGCTTTTGCAGTAAACCAATCAAACCTGGTATCTAACGCCTATCACAGCTGTTGTCCGTTGGCTTTGGACTTTCTTGAATGGCTTGGGTAAAGAAAGTATATCTACATCCGGGCAGCCATCCACTACCCTGTCCTACCTAGCATGCATAGAAACACGCAAACCACCACGTGGTTTATCTTGCCGATCTAAAAGAAGAACTTATAGACCTTCTTCCACGTTGGCCAACCACGCCTCTCCTCCCTCTCAGCAGCAATGAGCTCCGCTGTATCAATTTCCCGACGTCCAGTCACAAGATCAATATTTTGTGACGTCATGAAAGGGGTTTTGAACCACAACTTGTAGGGGATATAAAAAAGAATGACCACAGGAGCCGCAAGGTAAGAAAGGAAGAAGTTTTTAGCGATCCCAGAAGCGGAGTAAGTGCTGTAATCGACGGGCCAGACAGCAGTCCAGAACTGGGCGACGAGGACGAGGATGTTGAGGATAAAACCAAGCCAAGAACCGATGATGCCAGCTTGAGAGCGGAAGGCAAGCTCATCAAGGCTATACCCTTGAGTCTTCCAAGCGCGCCGGAATCGAATGTGCGCGAGACAGATGGAGCCCCAGGTAAAGATGGATGAGAGGCCAGAAAGCGAGTAGAGCCAATTCAAGGCGGTACCGGCGTCCTTTTGTCCCCCAGCCACAACATAACAAAGGAGGCCAAGGATAGAAGAGACGATGATGGCGAACAAGGGGCGACCGGCCCGATCGATGTAGGCGAGGAAACGTGGAGCTTGGCCTTGTTCGGCGAGTGCCGCAAGAGTGCGAGACGAGCCATAGATAGATGAGTTACCGACTGAGAGAACAGCAATGAGGATGACGACGTTCATGATGGACGGTAGCACAGCGATCCCCGCGTTGTTGATAGCAATAACGAAAGGACTGGCCTTGGCGTCTTCAGAACTGCTGCCAAGCAGACGATTGTCACCGTAAGGGACAAGAAGGGATACGACAGTCAGAGCAACCATGTAGAAAAGGCAGATCCGCCAAAACACCTGCTTGATAGCCTTGGGGAGGGTCTTTCGGGGGTTACTGGCTTCCGCCGCTGCAAGGCCAACCAGTTCGGTACCCGCAAACGAAAATGCGGCAGTGACGAAGACGGAACAAAGACCCTTGAAGCCATTGTTGAATGCGCCAGACTTTATACTTCCGGGAGGGTTTCCAGTTGGATCTTGAGAATAGCCAGCATAGTCGGCTGGGACGTTATTTGTCTTCCAGAATCGATTGCCAATATACTCACCGTTAGGACCGCCACCACAGTTGAGAACGATGCCCAGGACGATAAATCCAATCACAGCAATAACCTTAATGATGGCAAAAACAAATTCCGCTTCCCCATATCCCCGGACACCGAAGAAATTGATAGCAACGATGACGACCAGGAATATCGTGACCCAAGCTGCGGAATTCGTGTCTTCTGCGCCAGGCCAGAACGAGAGGGTGATTGAAGCGGCGACAATCTCAAGTGGCAATACGACTAGCCATTGCATAGCATAGCTTTGCTCTGTCAGCATCGTCTCTCAGGCCTGTGAATGGGTGTAGCTTACTTCCAGCCCATAGCGAAGCCCCAAGCGGGATCAAGAAAGCGCGTCGAATACGCTGAAAATGATCCGGAAACCGGGAAGAGAACAGCCATCTCCCCGAGAGCCTGGACAGTACAAAACATCATAATACCTATAATACCAAATGCAATTACAAGAGAAGCCGGTCCACCGGATGAAAGAGCAGCTCCTGAAGTCACAAACAGACCCGTTCCTGCATCAGGTCAGCGAATTACATTCTTGCAGCGATCCCTAGATGGCTAAATGATTCAACGTAGCCGTCGAATATTGTTCTCCCTCGCGATAACTTCAAGAACCAATGAAGATATTTGCCAAATGATGTTGGATAAGTTCGGTGTTCCTGAGTTTGGACGCATTTCGCTTCGCGGCTGTTTCAACCGGAGGCGTCGGGGGTTGAAAAGGGCATGACACAGTATTGATAGAACTTACCAATCGAACCACCAATTGCAATCATCTGTAAATGACGACTCTTCAGCTTCCGCATTAACCCAGAATCTGCGGTAGCACGCGCAGCAGCTTCGTGATCAAAACCCTTGGTCACAGTCCGCTCGCTAGCTTTAGTGATGGCAGCATTTGGGTCGCGCTTGAAGCTGTCCACAAAACGTCTGCTCCACGGCTCGCTATGGCCTTCGGAGGCAAGGTTAATATCAACATCGCCTCTGTATGGGCTGTTGCTTCTTAAAGCTTTCTCGGTATCGTGGTCCTCCATGATCGGTGTGATTTCAGCTTTCCGCTATCCTTAATATACAAGGAAATCCAGCTGTAACAATGGTTGCAACAACTAGCCAAGTCGTGAACGGGAATTAAGGTACCGAGCACCGAACTCATACACGTCATTCAAAAGTCGAGGAAATTGAAGGGCGAATGAATGTTGCGATCATAACTGAAGACCGCACGACCAGGGATGGCTTTGGATTTTAAAACTACCCCAACTTTAAGGACCCCGAGAGATCGGCAAGACGAAACGGTATCGGCAGGTGATCCGCACCTGCGTCAGCTTTTAGTCTCGGTTTGATTGTTAAAGACCCAGTTTGCCAGTATGGACCAACGTCGTATGAGCAATGCGTACTCTTCATAACATTTTATACAGGGCTCATTCTTAAACCCAACTAGTCCCAATGTATTAGTTTGACCTAGTACATGACGCGAAGTGGTTTGTTTTGTTTGAATTAAGGCATTCAACCAGGCAAAAAATTTACATCATTTACAACTGATATGAGAACTACAGTACCATACCAGTGTTGGTCGACGGATTCCTACTAGTGAGGTACTTTTAGTCGCCATGTGGAGAACCCACTTTGAGATTTATATAAGAGTTGCCTCAAGAGGAATAGATTGTTCGCCACCCGGCAACTTGCATCCGAATCACTCATTTTGGCCCATGCCATATCGACGAATGCGTATGAGACATCATAGGCCCCAGGACCTTAACACAACAAGAGATTACTATTTAGCTTGAGTAACTCTAATTACAGTCGCTTGCAAGATACCCAAAGCTTTATTTCATTAACTTTCCTGTTTTGGCCAGACCAGGGCTCCTGAAATGGGCTCCTATTCAATTCAATCTTGTCTTGCTCTTCGGCTAGTCCCCCTGGTTGAGATGTGATGATTTGTCAGTCAGCCTTTAACGACTATTGGGTGCGAGATTCCTGACAGGAGTGAACATGGATGACAAAAGTATGCCTGAGTTTTTTATGTGCCTAGAAATTGGCCTTGCACTATTTGATGTCCATGGCACCGATGTCTCGCCAAATCAGCATCCACACAGAGCCATTGTGCTTCTCCAATGGCTCTGTGTGTCGATAAGAGTAGGCGAGTCCACTGCCTACGATAGCCGAGCGGCAATTTCCCGCACCTACGTATATAGTTCTTTAGGGGGCAAGTACTGTGTAAAGCTTCTTTGGGACATCAACCTGCTAGAGCGATAGCTGGACTAAATGTGTACTGACAGCACAATACTACAATAAGAACAGCATTGTAAAGACAAGGATGACGGTAATAGCAACCCGGTCAGAATGGAACGGTCCAAGCAGCAAAAGAATTAAAACTTGGCATATATTCATACAGCTGATACAAGCTTCAGGATGACGGAAGTGGACTATTAGGTTCAATCTGGACACGCTTACATCCGTGTAACCCCAAGTGGGCAGTACCTAGTCGCTCGGAAGGGAATCTCAAATCATACAACAGCGAATGCACAAATACCGAAACGCAGCCGTAATCATATCAAAAAATGCCAATCACTAAACCAAACCATGGCTAAACAATCTTTCTCGGAAGGAGGCTAGTGAAGCATCATTCACATGGGTTACTCGACCTTACCTTCTCGGAATGAGTTGTATGCGCAATAAACCCGTGCTCAAGCCTCACTACCTCAATCAGTTGGCGAAACTTTACCGGAAAGAAGTTGAATGATGGAAAGTTCACAATAAAGATCCAAGAGTATTAGTCCTCGCATACCAGGATATGGATATCTGCAGAATAGTTGTCATCTGTCCGGTCAATATGGTTCCAGCGCAATTGTAGTCAATGACAAGACACCGTTCCAGAATACAGCTCAAGAGAGGCGATTTAATGTTCGGGATTGAGTGGACAGGGGCTCCAAGACTAGAGGATACAGAAGATAAGCAATTGGCTTCAATCACCTGTAGGGGGAGGCAGAATTAGAATAAAGCTTATTCTGTAAGCTGGAGTGGCGCAATAAACATCGACAAAATGCCTGGCCGATGACAGAATCTAAGATGAGATTGCCTTCCAATGGAAATCTAAATTAGACTTTCACTAAATTCTCTTAGCCATTTGAGATCATTGCTTATGCTCTCTTGGAGAGCTTTGGGAATCTCCTAGGATCTGAATAGTTAGACATAGGTTAGCTAAACAGCTTATGCTCAGCTTGTATCAAATTAGCTAAGCTCAGCTCTTGGAATGAAAACAGACCCTGTTAACCCTGAATTTCATCTCTAAGTATATTGCTATTATAATAGCAGTAAGAATAATGATAGTGATAATGAGAAGAATATCCCTTTACTGAAGATCATAGACTATGCGGTGACCTCACATTATAAACCTATTCAGGATGCCTAAAGCTAAAGATTATTTAGTACTGCGTGTCGACAGTTTCAGCCAGAATACCTTGCAAGTCAAAGTCTTCAAAAAGCCAAGATCCTTCTGCATGTGCTAAGGAGTTCTTGAATAGAGCCAAATTTTCCATTTCAGATCCTTGAGTGTCCGTCACGTCTCCGCCCTGGAAATCTAGGGAAGACGCTTTGGGTTCTAGCTCGTGTGGCATGGGAGGCAGTCTTGGGGGACATGATCCGGAGGGAGTCCCGTTATAATCCCACCTCTCGAATGATCCCAGAGCCCCAGTTGTGTTATCCTCGTTTGCTGGGCCATCAAAGCCGATACTCCATAGTCTACAAAGTTCAGGTCCAAAGTCAGTAAAGAAGACGCCCTCTTCAGAAGTCAAGGGCTGCCGATACTCTGCAATACGCGGTAGTTGCTGAATGGCGTCTTTGGCCCGCGTCAATCCCCGAAGCGCACCATGGGCAGATCCCCAGCGATTGCCAAGCTCCCCAAGCGCCACTTTCACCACATTAAACTCGTGCTCGGCGATTGATTGTGGGGATTGGTGGCGGAATGCTGTTAGCTGAGCGAGACCTGCTGCGAGTGCATAGAACGTAAATACGGGTCCGAGATAGCGTAGCTGATCTCTTGAGAGGAACTCCTCGATGATGGTAACGACGAATGACGATGCTAATAAGCAAACCGTAGAAGTTAAAGCATGAGCATTGGAGGGCCTGTGCAGTAGTATGAGGGAAACAAAGTATGGGACTGCCAGTTGACGGACTTCAAAATTGTACGGCGCCAGTGTCCACGTTTCGTTATTGTGATGGGCGATTCGAAGTTGTAAAGGTAGTTCCTTGAGCCAACGAAACAGAGCATCTTCTAACTGTCGCCGGCGAGAATCTGTGAGAGTCCTCCGTCGCTGTGTTTCGGCGATATCGCCCATATGGTTGCAGATAGACACGTACGCCACGAACAACGGGCTTGGGTGTTTATGACAGGGAAGTCCGCCAGTTTAGGTAGCTTCACGCTGCTATCCTCAAGGTTAATCGTCCTCGGCCTCCCAGTTCCGACCGATATGATACTATCGCGACTCTATCCAAATCGTGAGACGTCGAAGAGCTGCGATATTGGCCGATAAGGGTTTTACTTACCACCAATGTCCACCATAAACGACGTCGAAATCCTTTGAAGGTACCATCACGTGGCTCCTTATGTAGGCCAATCTGATATGCGAGCTCGACACCGATGCGGACCCAGAACCCGCTGGTATCAGTCGAGAACATCTCTGGCCCTGTCGGATTCCACCATTGCAATAGGCAGACGGCCACAATTGCTAATGTGGTATTTTGCTCGTGTTTATGAAAGAAGAGAGCCCTAGCTCTCTCGTAGAATTCTGATGACGATGCGTATACAAGAGGACTGGAAGACACTCGACTCCCAGCTAGGAGGACGGCTTGGAGGAGTAGTAGAGATGGTTGGCGCTGATCTGTTTCTTCGAGCCAATGTCTTTCGACAATTGGTGTCCACGGCTGGCATCGCTCTATAAAAGCATCGAGGAGGCTCTCGCGGATTGCTCGTGGCGGAATCTCGAATGCTTTGCCGATTCCCAAATATTGAAGACCAAGGCTGGGCTGCTCCTGTTCTCCAATGCCACTCCTTTGCGCACCAAGCGTGTCTTCTGTGAAAGGTACCTGTCCTCCGAGATACTCGCTGCGTCCTATGAAACTCTGCCCCGTGCTTGGAATCTCACAAGCCTTGCTGTTCTGGGAAACCGGCGAGTGTGGAAATATGGCGTCGTCCGTAAGATGATCCTCGTGTAGTGGATTACTCTGTGGCATTGAAACTACACCATTGCCATCGCATGCATCGCGCGTTCGACGTTTAGGCTCTACGGTTCGAGAAGGGCTGGGGCTGAGTGAATAGTGTTTTCGCTTCCTTTGATGGGGTCTATTATGAGTCAGCTCTGTATGGCCTCGGGCTTTGCTCTGGGGTGAGGCGACATGCCGGCAATTATGATGACCCAATCTGTAGTTTGTGCAGGGCTGGCTGGTCTCTTTGAGATCACATTTAATCTACCAAGACGAATCAATACCATAGGTCTACAAAAGCAGGGTCTGGGCGGTTCTAACCTTCTTCTTATGGCATAACGAGCAGGCTTTGCTTCCTCTGTAACTCGACGACATAGGTGATTTGTCCTCTCCTTTGTGCATGAGAATGAAACTTTTATAGAGAGAATATTAACCAAAGATGCAAATCAGGCTTCTTGACTGCCATGCGGGGTAGAGAGTCGACTACGCCAGGAAAGGGAAGGGTCAATTAGTGTTTGCATTGTCATCCGACCCATCATAGGGAATAAGCGAAACGGGGAATTGAATTCCCGTTAATCATCATCAATCCATTCGATAACTCGGTCAAATAAATATTGTCGAGGATCTGGATGCATTTTCCGTGATAATAACGTAGTCACACCATTGGGTAACCGAGTGTATGTCTGAATAATTCCCTGCTCCAAAGCTACTGCGGTTTTGCACACAGTGTAGGGAGACTTAAGTTTCAAATATTCTCACTATGAAGGTCTCTTTCCCAAGACCTCATCTCATAGAATCTAATTAGAAACTCCTACTGACTCCATACCTCTTACCTATAGTCTAGGCTTACTCTGCTTTGAGCGGTAACCTGCAGCTGCGTCAGAGGGCAATTCAACACCCCATACAATTTTACAATCCTTGTTCCTTCGCTCCGCTTCCCAAACTTGAGTACATATACCAACATGATAAATCATGTTCAGGAAAGCGTGTTCTCCAACGCCCCCTTCTCCGTCAATAACCCATCTCTTTGCAACTTCGCAAGCAACGTCATTGTTATCGCGCTGCGCATCCAAAGCCAACAAGATCCCGCTGATGAGCCACCCTAGAGTAAACATGTACTGTCTGCCATCCGCTAACGCCACACCAATATTATCCTTACAAGAAGCAAGCTTACTGAAAAGCTTGTTCCTAGTCAATGTTAGTGCACTCTTCAGCTGCTCATTCTTGATGTCGTCAATGGCTCGACATGCCCAAATGTCAATGAGTTCTAGATGATCTCGATTGAGCATATGCCGAACGACCTCGCTTGCCAGAACGTTCGTCGTCCCCTCCCAGGTCATATTTGCCGCAGTATCGCGAAGTAGCCGGGAGATATTGAACTCTGGGTCGTACGGATCATCTAGGTAACCAACCCCACCCATGGATTCCTGGCATTCTTGTAAAGCCAAGGTCCCAACTTTACAGATGATGGCTTTTGCAGTGGCCGTCAGCGTGCGGAGCAATACTTCAGTTTGTCTCCCTGGCTCGGGCAAAGGAGCATAGCTCGAGGACCTCGGCTCCGGGAAACCATAGTCTGAGAAACTGAGTAGGGAAGTGGTGAAGAAGGCCAACTGTAGCGCGCCTTGATGCTTCACTTCCATATTAGACAATAGCCGTAGATGCATCGGAAAGGTCCACAGAGGTTGGTCGAGGACCTTTCGCACCTTTGCGAAAGACTTTGCGATGTGCATGGCACGCTTCCAGCATGATAAAGCAGTGATGAAGTTGTGCGTCCTTGTAACATTGAGGAGCAACGCAATCGTGGAAATGCCTTTGTCTTTGGGACCAATCATCCAGGCTCGAACGTCCTTCAACTCAATCTCAGCAGTAGGAAGCTCCTTAGTCCCCATCTTGACCTTCATTCTATGAATTCTGATACCATTGGTAACTTTCTGTAATTCTCCCTCTGGACCCTTGATATTCTTTTTTGTTGGGGCAAGGAACAAGCTCAACTCGCCCGACTCGGTCTTGGCGAGAATGAGTACCACGTCGCAGTCTGCAGCCGAAGTGAACCACTTGAAGCCCGAGAGAAGGTAGTCACCCTCATCGAGGCGACCAATATTGCTCGACGTTGCCGGTAGAGGTGAATAAACAGCGACGGTCTCAGAATTCCGCACGTCACTGCCGCCCGGGCGCTCTGTCATCCACTGACTAGACACCCAAGCGTTGTCTCTAGCGATGAGTTTCTGAAATACCTCCCGAAAGGGGTGTTCGTCAGGTAGTCCTGGAAGATGGCGCAAGACTAGTCGAGCTGCTCCGCTTGTCATAGAAACTGGACACGATCTGACAGCCGAAGAGGCTGAGAAGACGTAGTTGCTATTATCTTAGTATAAGTCATATCTGGAGAGAGGAAAACCTACAAGGAATGCTGTACGAGTCGTCGGAAAGCTCCATGCTCTGGCTCATACCCCCGGGAGACGACGCTGTTCGATAATTAGGACACGTCGTTCCACTGTAAAGTTCTAAGAAATATCTAACCCGTTCTTTGCTCCCCATTCACCAATCTTTTTCCACCATTCTGCCGTGACGAGCTTGTCATAAGGATAACGCCGTCCCCAGGCATCGTATTGCTTTACGAATGGTTGCTCCTTCTCCGCATTGGCAATCCAGTCGTGCACGGGGCCTGATATTGCTTCATCCCCAAACTTGATCAATTGAGGAAGAACAGCGGCCACGACTTGCGGGCTCAGGTACCAGCCCAGCACACGCTGAAAGTATGCGTCTGAGGTGACTGGATTCTCGAGTGGTATGGGTTGGAGCCGAAAACCCGAGTCGGCGGTAGAAGGTGTTAATCTTGAAGCAGTCATGTTTGTCGACACTTAGTTACTGACTTTGGCCTTGGACTGACAAACCAAGAATCCATATAAGACCAATTATAAGTACACAGGAGACCACACCACAAGTGGCAATGGAAAGCTGGTCTCTTAAACCGGAATTCGCCGCAGTAAGTGGAGGGCGACGAAATCACCGAACCGAGTAAGCGAATTTCGCCGTGTCGGAGCCGGCGATTTTCGGCCCCTTTCGTAGATCATGGACTAACTTACGGATTACTTGGCCGGATATCCGTCACCTGATAATAACTAATTAAACTGCTTTCAAAGGCCCTCAGCCAAGTCAGACCAAACACAACTTTGTCAACATGGACTCAGGCAAACCACACGGGTCGTCCACTGGGGCCATGAAACCTATCTGGCAGCCGTGTGCGCTACCAGCTTCGATCCCCATGAACCAATACCGAGACCACATCAATAAAAAGTTCAACCTAGATTTACAGAACTCCCATGACCTGCAAAAATGGTCCATATCCTCCTCTCAAGAGTTTTGGGTTGACCTATGGTCCTATGTTGGCCTGATTCCGGACCTGCCTCCAGGAACAACATGGGCGTATGACCCCGACATACCCATGAACGAGATCCCACCATTCTTCGAGAATGCGCGCATTAACTACGCAGAGAATGTCTTGACTCAGCCAGAGTTGCCACCAGATTTGCCTGCTCTGATCGGGATCCGCGAGGGCCAGGGCTTGGAAGGTGAACAATGGTCGTGGTCAGAACTCCGCGAACAGGTCCGGAGAGTTCGAAGTGCTCTGAAAAGAAGCGGTGTTCAAGAGGGCGACAGAGTTGGTGCTCTGATCTCAACTTCTGTTTGGTCGGTTGCCATATTTCTTGCAGCTGCAAGTTTGGGGGTAATATATACTTCCATTGCATCAGACCTGGGCACTGAGGTTAGTTGAAGACACTTGAGTAATGCTTATGATTCCTTGCGCTAACTACTGTCTTTAGGGATGCATTTCACGCCTACAGCTAGTCAGTCCCGTGGTTCTGTTTGCGGACAGTCATGTCACTTACAAGGGTCGCAAGGGGATTAACCTGGATAAGATATCATCCATCCTTACTCGGTTGCGGAAGAAGCCTGAGGTTGTCTTGATATCACTACACAAGACGCTTCCGCATCCGTACTTAGATCTATCTCAGTACCTTTCACAGTCTGTCCCTTCGGATGAGCTCCAGTTCAAGCGGTTATCATTCTCCGCCCCCCTTTATATCTAAAACTCCAGTGGCACATCCGGTCCACCCAAATGCCTTGTCCACCAACACGGAGTCATACTACAGCATAAAAAGACCTCAAAACTGCATAACTCCCTCAAGCCTAGAGAGGTTGTTTTCCAGTACTCTAGCCCATCGTGGGTTCTGTGGAACATCATGGTCGGCCATTTATCGGCGGGCACTACCCTTGTTCTGTACGACGAGTCTCCAACATTCCCTAGCCCTGAATCGATGCTGGATATTGTACAAAGGTATAACGCGGTGTATTGGGGTATTTCTCCGCGATATCTCCAGCAACTCGAGGCCTGTAACATAAAACCGAAGGAAAAGTACAACCGTTCTACACTTCGGATGGTTCAAACAGGAGGCTCTCACCTCGCTGCCAGCCAGTACCACTAATTCTATGGCGCATTTCCATCCACAGTCCACCTCACGAGCATTACAGGGGGAACAGATCTTGCTACATCGTGGATAGGAACAGATCCTGCTGGCCCGGTGTATCCAGGCGAGCTTCAGCTTCCAATGTTGGGCCACGATATTGATGTAGTCGACCCGGTGACAGGGGAGTCTGTCAAACACCTTGGTATTGCAGGAGAATTCATATGCATACAGCCATTCCCTTCTATGCCTGTTTTTATGTGGGCAGACGAAGGCAACAAGCGATATATGGCGAGCTATTTTCAGAGGTTCGACTTTCCCTGCTGGGCACAGCATGATTGGGCGAGCTTTAACCCCATGACGGGCGGATCTCAAGTCCATGGCCGCAGGTGAGTTTAGTAAAACTAAACGGAGTATCATTAGGGCGACTTACAGGCTAATCACACGCAGTGATGGGGTTCTTAATCCCCAAGGAATACGATTCGGCTCGTCTGAGATCTACTCTATCACCGAGGCTCGTCCATTTAGCGATACTATCGAAACCACGCTTTGCGTCAGTAGAAAGCGAAAGGGTATCGACAGCGATGAATCTGTTTTCCTATTCGTTGTCATGCGTGTGGGGTTCAGTTTCGACGCCTCATTAAATCTGCAAATTCGATCTGCTATCCGTTCCGGCTTGAGCTCGCGACATGTACCGCGTTTTGTCTTTGCAGTCAAGGAGATACCGATGACAGTAAATGGGAAGAAGATTGAAACATTGGTGAAGCAGACAATCAGCACTGGCGAGATTCCAAAACGCCTTAGCTCTACTTTGGCGAATTCACATTGCTTAGAGAATTTCAGGAAGTATTTCTACGTTGAAGAGGCAACAGTTCGAGCGAGACTATAAGCTAGGAACAAAATTAATTCAACCTTAACCAGTCTCTTAAGTATAGTAATTCCATCCAAGTTCTTCATCCCATCGATTGGAAGCGTTGAACGAAACAGGATCATTCGCATGGGTCTAACAACCATGAACGATACCACCAGCTATAACCGAAGCTTTCATCCGATAGCAGTCAACGGGCGTTGGTATAGACGTATAGCAATCACTTTTGATGTTTAGGCCTAGAAGCTTGACAGTTCTGTTTCTAAGGCGACTTGGTGACCAATGGCGAATAAATTGACTCAATACTGCGTAAGTGACTAATTACCTCGTTTACCTACTCAAGGGCGTCGCCATGCAAATGAAATAACAGCGACCTATAGAATGACTAGAAGCTTTTAAATACGTACATTACCCTTCAAGCATCAGCCAAGAGTTACCGCCCTTTATGGATAAAGTTAATAGCCTGAATCACCTCCAGAATTCATACGTTGATCACGTGGGAGGTTGACCAGCGGATGTTTTTCAATCTTGAAGACACAAGAAAAAGGTAAATCAAGAGTTTAGGCTTGGCAGCTGCTCGAGGTAAAAGGGATGAAAAACAAGAAGAAATATAGCAGAACTAAACCCTTGAAGGGAGTCATAATGAATGATCTAGTTCGTCTGGAAGAATACATGAAGTATGATTCATTAAAGCCAGATTCCTTCCTTCAGGTATCTACTTTAGTCCCAAATGAATGTGTAGGGGGAAATGTGTAAGGGGGGATTACGAAAGGGGGCTGAACCCAATCTCCAACACAGTACAACTACTCCCCGGAAAATCGCATGCCGATATGATTGACGTCTTGCTAAGAACTAGGTTTCCCGGCAAATTTCGGCGTTTGAGATAGAATCCGCCACGAATCTGGGGCAATGTCCGGGGATCTCCACCCTTGGCCATGTCATTTCTGCTGGGGATCGACGAGTAGTTGGCCAAGACAAAACCTCCCTCCTCTTTAAAATGAGGATATATAGGCCGTAAAAGTTCCGTTGGAATGGATCATCACTCGAACGTAGTACCTCCTATAAACCCCAGACCTCATTATCCTAAAATGGCTACCCTTCAGACAGTAGAATCCAAGGAGGGGGCCCAAGCCGTCGAGAAGGTCGACCTCGATGCACCTCTCGTCAATGGCCTTACCCGCGACGACGAGCAGTTCTTAAGCTCATTCAGTACAAAGCAACAAACAAGGATCTACCGGAAGGTTGGTGATGACACCTGCTGCTTAAGTCGCCAGATTGCTGACTGCAATAGCTCGATTGGCGCCTGATACCTGCACTTACCGTGCTCTATCTCATAGCTATCATTGACCGGGCCAATATTGGTTCGTTTTACATCCGGAAAATGCTTTGTATCCTTAGAACCTAATCAGTAGCAGGAAATGCCAAGATCGAGGGGCTGGAGAAGACTTTGGGGATGTCTGGCACCGATTATAACGTTGCGGTTGCCGTCTTCTTCGTGGCCTATATCATCTTCGGTTGTGGAGCGTGGTACACCATGTCTTTTGATAATCTTTCTAATGGATTGTAGAAATCCCTAGTAACTACCTGCTAAGCAAGTTTCAAAGACCCTCAGTTTACCTTGGGTCACTTGTCGTATGTTGGGGTATCGTTATGACACTCACGGGAGTTGTGAAAAACTTTGGTGGGCTTTGTGCCACGAGATTCCTTCTTGGAATTTTCGAGTACGCCAAATTTTCCTCTCCCTTGCTAAATAAGAAAAAGACTGACCTGGTTCAAAGAGCCGGCTTCTTCCCTGGAGCGAATTATATTGTCGGACAGTGGTACCCTCCCAGCAAGACGCAAACACGAATCGCCATCTTCTACACTGCTAGTGCGGCCTCGGGTGCGTTCTCAGGCCTACTCGCCTTCCTGATTGTCAAAATGGATGGAGTTGGAGGATATGAAGGCTGGCGTTGGATTTTTCTCCTAGAAGGCATCGCCTCTGTTATTGCGGGGTGTGGAAGTTTGCTTCTCCTGCCAGATTCACCAGCCCTTTCTCACAAGTGGTTGACAATGGACGAGATTCGATTTCTGGACCTAAGCCACATCAAATATCGAGGCCGAAAGACGGAGAAGAGTCATAAAGCCGAGGCCGAATCTTTGTGGAAGGTTCTCAAAGACTGGCAGCTCTATCTGCTGGGCATCGTCTTCATGTCCAACACTGTGCCCAACTACGCCCTCAAGTTCACCATGCCACAGATCATCTTGAACATGGGATTCACATCGTCGAGAGCGCAACTTCTGACTATTCCGTCGGTCACTCTTTACCCATTGGAGCGAAAGCAAGCTGACAATTTTTCTGCAGTCCTTACACAGTTGGCGCCATTTCTGGCCTGGTTTCATCGCTACTGGCGGATCGCTTCACCTGGAGAATGCCATTCCTTGTTGGAGCTCAAATCACTCTCATTGTCGCCTACGCAGTGCTTGTCTCGAAGGCTGAGTTTATCCGGAATAATGTCCCCGCATGTTACTTTGCAGTTCATCTAGCATGCGCCGGACTCTATCCCATCCCACCCGGCGTCAGTGCCTGGACAGTCAACAACCTCGGTCCAAGAAAGAGGGCCATGGGCGTTGCAATGATGGTGATGATTGGCAGCATTGGTGGAGTGATCGGGAGTTTCATCTACTTGGAGCGAGAGAAACCCAAGTACCCTACTGGTTTTGGAACCTCCCTTGCGATCGCAGGCGCGGGGGTCCTTGCCTCTCTCGCCTTAGAGCTGAGATATTGGAAGATCAACCAAAGCAGGCAGAAACAGAGCGAGGAGGAAATTCGAGCGAAATACACCGCCGAAGAGCTAGATGATATGGACGACCGGTCGCCCTTGTTCAGATACAACTTGTAAGCCGGGAAAGCACATCCTCTTCACCACAGACATTAAGGTGATCGATTGGGGGCGGGTAGATAAGTTTTGAGGCCGGGCTTGGCGTTGGCTGCCATGAGTTGGTGAGGTTCTTAGCGGACAAACATATCGTACATGAATCGAATTTCGCATGTAGGATGAATATTCTTGCGCATCACTTGTAGATACATGATTCCTTCTGCGCAATGATTATAGGTGAAGAAGGAACTCATAGAAAACAAAGTAGTTTGATTGCACATATTGTAGGGTGGCAATTTCTTACCTGCCTCTCCTTATGGAGCGTTTCCGACAAGGCTCATGGAAACGAGGAGCAACGAATATTGTTGCAACCGTCTGTTCACTAGAGAGCGCTGTATTTGCCTTGTACTTTTCTATTTCGGAGCAAAACCAATAGCTAATTGCCAAATACCACCACTCTCAATGAACTGGCGTAAATGAATATTCTAGTGGCGACTAAAAGACGCCACCAATTCAAGCCAGGGACACATCCATCCGGCGCTTCGGTGGTTCTTCTAGGAACTCCGTCGATGATTTCATTATCGAGTTCGCCGGCGGCCCTCGGGCGGCCCTCAAGTCGCGGAGTTTCTCGGATATACGTCGATAACTCGTTCACAATAAGCATGATTTCTTCAAGCGGCCAACGCGGTGTTCAACCAGGCTCTTTTTGTGATATTACTATCTATTCCCTGCTAAATCTCGAGCCATCCGACAAGGCTCGATCTTGAGTCCTCCCGAAGAAGAAGAAAGGACTGCAACATCTTTTCATTCCTGGCCTCCGTTTGGTCAAATTTGTCTCCGTCTTGCTCTTACTAAGCTTCAATGGTTCACAAGCTCGAAGATCTGCTGGAAACCATTCAGTGTTTTCCTGTGTTCAAAACTACAAAGCTTTGTCCCCATCAAGTTTCGATCGCACTCTCTGATCATTCGAGTGCCTTGAAATGGCAAAGGTGTGCCCCAATTCCCAAGGGCTTAGGTCGAGGCACCTAGTTAAAGACCGTAAAAGGGCCTCCAAGTATGCAACCTACCAGAGCTTCTTGTATCATGGGACCACTTGACCACATGTTACTTACACAATTTGTAGGGCATGCCTGTCTTGTCGAGCTCGTAAAGTACGTTGCGACGTCTCTCGTCGAGGAAGCCCGTGCACAAACGGCAATCTTGATGAGAAAAAATGCATTGTAAACGACAAAAGCATGACACGGTAGGCTAATGCTTCTTTGCACGCAATCATTGAATAGGATCTGTCTGACAAGTACGCAGACCTGATCCTAAGAACTCAACAACCCATTTCGAAGTGCCGCAAGGCTCACAATCATCCTGGGATATATGGAGTGAGCTCCCCTCAAAGAGTCTTCATCCCTTTCTGCATTCGCAAGTACACCTAGGCCTGAAAGCTACAGAGTTCGTTATGCAGGTCAATGTCGGCTATTCTTACTATAGCTTTCTTCGTCGCCTAAAGATTCAAGATATTGAGCCCGAGATTCTAAAAAGTCTAGACACTCAAGGCTGTTTACAAGTGCCTACAATAGAAATGCTCGACACTATCATACGGAAATATTTCTGCCACGTACAGCCCTTATTGCCACTAATGGACGAGGGTGGGTTCTGGAAGCTGTATTGTCACGAAGGCTCTGTGTCCTCTTCTGAGCGCATATCACTCATGCTCCTCCATGCGATGTTATTTTCTTCGTGCAGTGTATGTTAGAGCCTCAGTGTCTAATATCCGGCCAAACTAACCCAATCTCCGTAGTATCTCTCGATAGGTGACATCAACACCTTAGGTTTCGACAATATCCCAGCTGCAAGGGCAATGTTTTACAGACGAGCGAAGGTACGTGACTTTCATGATTGTCGTCCACCGTGACTAAACTATGTAGCTTCTATACGAAGCTAAGACCGAGTCAAGCCCAGTTGAACTTGCCAGCACTGCCCTGCTACTCAGTACCTGGTGCCCCAAATTCTCAACCGGCCCGCGGGATCCACAAAGGACTTGGCTCGGTGCAGCAATTAGTCATATCAAGAGTGCTGAAGTTGTTCTCGAAAATGAGCTTCTGGATCTCTCGTGTTCCACTCGATCTAATCAATGGATGTGCCAAAGTCTGTTGAGGCGATTGTGGTGGTGCTGCATCACCAGTGATCGCACCCAGTCGTTAAGCTTTCGAACAAGCCTTCAAATACCTCGCTCGCTCTTTGACCCAGATAAATACTTACGACTGCTTTACTCCGACCTCTCCAATCAGGTTACATCTTCCAGAGTTTTCAGCACCGAGACGAAAAAGTTTCAGATACTTATCTTCTTGCAAATTGCAAAACTTTGCTCGGTATTAACAGAAATAATTGAGGCCTTATTTCCTTCGAATGGCCCATGCAGTATGGTCCGAGTTCAGTTGGATGATTTCCAAAAATTTTATAAATGCAAGATGGCGTTAAAACGATGGTACAGAGATGCAAAGGCACGGTTCCCAACCGCTGGCAAAGGGGCCGATCATCGAGTGGATTTGAAAATGGAAATATCTCCTACGACGAAACAACCATAATTCACTCTAATCTGATGTTTATATACTACCAGTAAGCCTCGCTGCATGCAGAAAGACGTTGTTGACTAACACATTGGGAATAAGTTCCGCCAATGCCTCGTTATGTCACTATGGACTCTTGAGATTAGTAGCAGCATCACATTACCCCAACTACAATCTTAAAGAGCAAATGAGTCTTCAAATGTGTCGTAACGGGATCCAGCAATCCACTTCCGGGATAATAGAATGCCTTGGTGGACTTGTCCGACTTCGTTTAGCCGAAGCGCTCCCCATCAGCGTGTGAGTGTCTATTCTAATATCGATCACATCACACACTTACTCATTTGTTATAGCGCTATGATAATTGCATTACCTCTAGCTCTGCTCCTTCTCAGTCATGAGCTATCCATGCTGAAGAGCGACAACAACACTCAGGTTCTCCTATGCGGACGATTGGACATAAAGCAAGAAGGGATAGGAACACTAATTCAGACCATAAGAACTTTGCACGCCAGGTACAATGATGTGGAATATGTGACTGAGACAATCCGTTACATGGTTTATTTCGCCATGCCGGGTCCATCATTTGAGGTCAAGTCTCCGTTGCCACCATATGGAACCATGAGCAGACAAAAGCTGAGTCCGTATTGGGCTGATATTGTTTCACTGTTGCCAATGTGCTATCTCCGCTTGGTGATGGCCATGAACCTAAAGTCGAGCAGAGGAGAAATATCACAGCTTAAAGAGAACACGATAAGTCTGAAGGTGTTCATCCATTCAGAGCCCCTAAGCCCTCCTCATTCCGCCCATCAGACTATTCCGACGCCTATGTCTGATGTATCAGCTATGAGGCAGCTAGAATATCTTGATTTATTTATGGGACTCGACGTCTACAGAAGAAAGCTTTTACGACACGGCACCTGGATTTATCACACCTATGACGATGCAAGAAACCACTTCAGAAACAGACCTGAACGAATCCAATCTGAATGACTATGTACACTTCACTAACGACGGTAATATGGCATGGACAGAGATATCATGGGCAAGGGAGATAATACTTAGTAGCATCGAAGATCTTGCCGAAGTTGATTGTAAAGCTTCCACGACAGTCAAAGAAACAACGGCAATCGCTGCAGGCGCTGTTAACGATACTATCAGTGATAATGCTTCCTGGGCTATTGACAAAATGGTTCATGGCGCTCTAATAGCGGAATGCTCGGAATTTGGTGCTTAGAGTAAAAACCAAATATACAAGTTTCGCGCCAGTAAGAGTTCTGACTGCTTGTTTTAGCATCCAGTTAACTATTGGAGATGAACTACCCCACTCGAGATGTTCCATGTCAGTGCTATTTGTCGTCATATAACGTCTTCAGTTGGCATCGTCGTAAAATGTAGACAAACTTAGGTTGATTGATCATTAGAATAAACTTAGTATGAAGGGCGCGCAGCGGTTGCTTTGGAAAAGTTTATGTTAACAGCATACTGTTATTTGAGAGTTTGAAAAAGGACTAAAAATAGAATAACCTCTTATAACTTAGAACATGACCCCAAAACGGATATCGAGAATTTCCCCTTCTTTCCACGGAAATGATCGCTTGCTACTTTAGCCTGAGCTTACCCAATCTGAGCTGGTGGCGAGCCAGCCTGAGCCGGGGTCCTAGGTCTGGTTTGTGGTAGGAGTTGCTATGGACCAGAAGTAGGAACGTTTGAAGGACTACGTCTAGCCAGGCACCACGCTCCGTATGCCGCTGCTCTATCGTCCCCGTGTTTATACCGCTTTCAGCAGGCATCTAAGTATAACCTCATAGATATCTTTATCACCATTCAAGGCTCAGAGATTCACTATATGTCTTATTATTAAGAGCTACTAATGCTCAAGTAAATCTTTCTGAAATTGCACATTTAAGCAAAGCTTGTCGCGATGTGACTCTCGCCTACAAACACCGAAATGTGCACCGTCAGTCTGCCACGACGCAGAAATTAATTAGTCTAAACCAGGATCTATGTCTCTTCACAAGTACGAATTAAAAATTTTCTCAAACTTTTTGAGCGTGGTGCGATCCCCGACCCAGACATCCCTAGTCCGGTCCACAGCCTCAATATGCTTGCCGATATAGGTGGCAACCATGCCGTTACCGAAAGCTGTTTTGTCAATGAAGACGTGCTCATCGGGCTCGACAACATCGATATAGTAAGGATGAGAGAGCATTGCGGTCAGGTCGTCGGGTGACCCGTACAAGAACAGAGCGATGCCATCAAAGTCGACGAGTTCGTTGGAATCCGGTTCAGAGGCGCCTGCTGCGGTGGGAACTATCTGGCCTCCGACTTGAACCTAGAGTTACAGAAGATGGACCATGTCAGTGGGAAATCTCTTGGCATGATCCTGAAAGAGTCGATCAATCTCGTGGGTTCTCCATACCTGTTGGTAGCGGGTGATGTTGAAGTGGGTGGCCAAGGGGACGACCTTAGGGGCATGCTGAGTCTCCCAATACTCCCAAAACTCTTCGCGCGTGAAGTCGGGATGGCGCTTGACATAGGTGGCCATCTGAAGGAGACCCGTGTTGGAATAGCAGGACGCAAGAGTCGCTCCAACCAAGGCCGCCGCAACGACGAACATTGACGTGAGTCGAGCCATTGCTTTCCGGTCTGATCTCAAAGGAGTGACTGGCGGGTTCAAACGAGTGACAAACCGGCGGGATGAAAAAATACAGACAAGATGCCGGAAAGAAGGAACCTACCGTAGCTTTTGAGCGATGCAACGAGTGGATGCGGAAAGATTGACCATATCATGCGATATGAGACTAACAGATTGTCGCCCGCAAGCAACAAGGGTTGGATGCAGCTATTCAATCTTGGTTCATCCCCGATCCCTGTGAGCAGAGGAACTATTAGATGCGCAGCCAAAGGATAATTTCCGCCCTGTGCCGCGCCGCCAGGGGATTCTAATGCCGGCAAGTCAACCCGCACTAATACTTCGAACGCAGACGAAAGGTGGTGATCGAAAGCTTTCGCACGATGGGCGTCTAGATATGGTTAATTGATTGGGTCCCATGCAAATATCCAGGGAATGGCGACAGTGCTATGAGGAAGGATGTCTGAGAATGATAAGTTATTCTGATGGAATGGTGCCCCTTGCTTTTGATCGCTTTCTAGAATCTATCACCCTTCAGTAGATAGTCTTATGCAGGTGCCTCGCTCTCATATCGAAAGGGCGGTGCCAGGGGGTCGCTTTGAGGCTTTTCCGCACATCGCTTAGCAAAACCCGGCTAACGTTATGCTTATAAAACTAATCTGAACTACGTATTAGTACTGCACCCCCAGCAAGGGTTGTTGTAAGCACGAAACCAAGCTAAACCATCACGCGGACGAAAAGAATTCACCTCACATCGGCTGTTCCTTAAACTCTAATCATTGAACAGACAGTTGTGCCTAAATCCTAATGCTCATAGTTGAGATAATGATATTACCATAGGATGATATTAGTTTTAGTTATGGGTCTGGCCGGGCTTTAGCAACGACCTCAGGCATGACCTAATAGTCGGTATGAAGTCGGGTCTTTGCCTAGGTGAGCGGTATTTTCTTTCAACCGCTTGACACTGTTGGTTCAAGGATTTTGGTGGCGTGAACTACTCCGTACTAGAGGGCTTGGCGAGAAGGCTACGGAGCACAGCTTACGGAATTCTTCTTTGCGGGGGTGGCGCTGCGTTACAGATAAGCATGGTGAACCTTGCGGAGGGAAACAACATGATTCCCTGGCTGATCCTCCAGCTGAACCAGTTTGGGGGAATCGGCTGAATGCGCCGACCCATGTACCGGCGGATTCCCCCGGACACTAAAGCGAAGTATACTACCGCTGGTGCGTTCCCTGGGAGTTATCCTCTGGAGAGAGGAATGTCAATTTTTGCCTTGGCACAGCATTGTGGCTGGGTCCGCCCGGACCACTATTGGTCAAGAACGTCCAGGAAATGATCTTGTATGCAGCTAGCAAACTCGAGGCGTTGCATGAAGATGCCGGCGAGGCTTGGATTGAAGGAATATACCGCTTCTACCACAAAGGGATGGCGGTAACTCGTTCCAGCCGGCCCTGGCTCAGAATTACCGGGGGGGGGAGATGCGTTCATGTTGGTTCATGGGACTCCAGAGGCACGGTTCATGGTGGTCACTCGACAAGGAAGACGTTACAGTAACAGCCAAAAGAAAAGAAAAGCAACAGGAGAAGACAAAGGAAAGAAGAAAAAAAGTGAAGGGCGTTACTACGTCGTACGGTATGGCGCCACGAAACATCAGTCCCGGCACCAGAGAAGACGGAGGTGACCTCCTGAACCAGACTTAAGAGCACTTCGTATCTGGCACAGGCTACCTACAAATACGTGCAGGCCGCC
The DNA here is from genome assembly GCA_023628695.1 of Nectriaceae sp. PG4201. Classification (NCBI taxonomy): domain Eukaryota; kingdom Fungi; phylum Ascomycota; class Sordariomycetes; order Hypocreales; family Nectriaceae; species Nectriaceae sp. PG4201. Next base: position 27,990 of record JAMAKE010000087.1, on the reverse strand, counting down.
AAGTCATCCAAACTGCTATTGTCCTTCGAATCCTCCCGGTTTCTCTTGTTGTTCTTGTGGTTCTACAGGCGGATGCTTGAGTCTCTCCATGGCTACCTATCCGGTAACGGATGGCGTGACGACGTTTCTCCCCCCACCAGAGGGCTACGTGGTGGACTTCGATAATCCTCAGGAGCAGAAGGCACTCCACCACTTCCTAATATTCGGCATTCTAGGATCACTGGCTTTGTTCTGCCTTGTTCAGAGACTCTACACGAAGCAATTTTTGACCGTAGGTCTCAGGATTGACGATGGTATGTCAGACGCAAAAGGACTTGGCCGGAGGGAAGCACTCGCTAACTTGGATCGCCATTTACAGCCTTGATTTGTCTTGCTTGGGTGAGAGAATTCTGTCTCCTTTGTTTGAAGCGCCGATGCACTCGATGATCACCTACTAATATCTTTCCTCCCCAATAGATTGCGTCCGTTGTGATGCAATCGGTGCAAATCTGTGAGAAACGCTTGCCTCCTTCCTGCTTACGGTGTCCCCCTCTGGGCTCGCATACTGACAATACATGTTCCAGGGTCCGTATCGATTGGAGGCTTGTGCCACCATGCATGGGAGATGCCCATTGAAGTCTTTGAGAAGCACATGCTTGTACGTTCAATACCAACCGCACCGGGGAAAGGCCAGCGATATGTGGCCCTGATCACAGATTACTCACTCCATGACAAGATAGAGCTCCTACATCGTCGCTCCTATCTTCATCACATGCAACGGCCTGAGCAAGTCGTCACTCTTGACATTCTACCTCCAGATCTCTCCCCAGAAGTGGTTCAGAACAACAATATGGGTGACCATCGCCATGGTTGCCAGCTACACCATCATCATTGCTGGGCTACTTCTGTTCGGATGCCGACCAATTCGCGCCGCCTGGGACCCATACGCTTTCGCTACAGGTAAATGCGTCGACCTGGCGGTCCTCTATATTGCCATCGCGGTTGCCAATATCGTGTCTGATGTTGTCCTTTTCGTTATACCCATTCCGATGATTGTTCGTCTGAAGATGCCAGTGGCACAGAAAGTAGGAGCAGCAGTAATGTTCGGTGTTGGTTCAGTGTAAGCTTTCCCCAGGTTCATTGGGCGTATACCATGGGTAGGGAGATATCTTTATGGCTGACCAGACGTGTTCAGAACCGTCGCGACCTCGATTGTTCGTATGGTTTATCTTCCCTCGCTATTAGGAGCCACTGATATCCCCTGGGTGGCCGCACCCGCCAATGTTTGGTCGTGAGTCGTCAATCCTCTATTTTCACTTACTCGTCACACGTAAACAGGAGTGATAGCAAGATACTGACCGTTACCGCTGTTCCACGTTTCTAGATTTGTTGAAGTCAACCTCTTCATCATTTGCGGCTCCATGCCTACCTTCCGCAAGTTCCTCAAGCGATTCGCACCCAGATGGATGGGCTCGTCGGGTGCCTCGGGTCCATCTAAATCCTCCGGTTACGATCTTTCGCAGAGCAAGCAGCATCGCCAGCAGCGAACCGGGTATTCACAGTTCGATGCCGTTGAAATGCACAACTTCTCGAACAGGGATGGCAAGGATGGTAGGATACATACCACAGTGGTTGGTTCAGGCGGATCTCTGACGGATGATGATCGTGAAGCTAGAGGCACCAACCGAGACGATACTAGCGAAGAGGCTATTCTGGATGAAAGGTCGATCGGGTATACAAGGACATTCGACATCAAATATAGTAGATGAATACGGATACGACGGAGTCTGGGTTTCTGGAATTACTCTCCAAGATCAGCAAGCGAAGGAGGCAATGGGAATTTCGGCATGCAGCCCGGCGTGGTCGCATATCGCGCTGTTAGGCTGAAACGAAACTGGCCATTACAGATCTTTTATAGGGCTATGTCGTGGTCTCTAAACTCGTTAGATTATCTGTGGTTCTTTTCTGACGTAGATGTCATCATTAATTTAGACACCAATGAGCGAAGGACTTCTATCCCAATGAGGTATCTGACGAAACCTTAACTTTAGATATTGCGGCCAAACACAACGCAGCCTAATTCAATTTATAATCCCATGTAAACAGCGGGTGTAGAATAATAGGGGAAAGAAAAGGAGGAGGTTTGACTAATGGGAAACCTCGATTATTTAGGTCTCAATCCGGTTTTGTGCCATTCACCCTCGAGCGACAAGACCCAGCAGCAAGAGGCCCCGAGGCCAACTTGCACGTAGTAAAGTGTCAACTTACGACGAGCCTGCAAATCTCCGGGGGTTACTGAGCGGAAAGGTCTGAAGACGGAGGTCACGGATATAAAGTCAAGATTGTACGCATGCTGAGGGGGAAATTAATGGAATGAATCTTCCAGACCTCCTTCAAAAATTTCCGCTCAAGTCTCGAAAAAGGTCCCGGATGATCTTCTGCTTGAATGCAAATTTGCTTCTGTTGGACGTTGTTACTCGATGCTATGTGGACTATAAATGCATGCCCTTTGATGGGCTTGTTTCTGCGAGTATTTTCCGACCTGTCTGAAGTCTATCATGGCATGGCCATGTCCAGAGCCATCTGGGCTGGACTTAAACGGAAGATTGTGGGGGCGAATCTCAACCAAACTACTATGCGTCTTAGAAGCCGGCTTTCGTAGTCGCTATATATCAGCGGAAGGTAAGTGAGACCAGTTCCTACAGGCCTACCCTAGACAGGAGGGCCTTCACCATCGCTGGTACCTTACCATCATTTTGGATCGCCTAGAATCGATACGTGAAGAAAATGTTGATATAATGTGAACAAGACTGTCTTCAAATCTCTAAGCTGACGATTAAATGGAGATCTATTGTATTATTCTAACAACATGAAGAATCCCAGTGTCCAAGATGACAGCTGTTGTGGGCGACAAACTCTTTAGCCTCTCTTAAGTCCCTGTCGCTTAGGCACTCTCGCCAGCCAGTAGAGTCCACAAGCAAGCGCCGCGTTGAAAGCGATATACACCAACATGAGGCCAAAGTTGCGCCAGCGGTCGGAGTAGTGGATATTAAATCCGGAAAGATAATCGTCTGTCTTCTCAAACACACAGTAGCCACAAGTGCTACTGGCATTCGTGTCTACGAGGTAACCGCCCGCGGCCTCAACGAATGGTCCCAGGTACTCTCCACACGTCATGTTCTCTGGAGGTGCTACAGGCACGATCTCCTTTGATGAACATACGACGGGCGCATTATGAAGCGCAGTTGAAAGAGTGCCGCCGACGAGGTAAGTCATAGGGCTGACATTGTACATGAAGTAGCGCCAGATAGCGGGCAGATCGGCCTGAGCGACGCCAACACCGCAAAAGGCCATACACAGGAGTACAATGAGTGAAAGGGGAACTCCAGCAAGTTCCACAGACTCGATTGGTGCAATCAGAAAGTGGGACAAAGTACCTGTCCAGAGAAGGAACGTCCATATGAAGAGAAATGTCGTGAAGCCGCGGATATGGACGTCCGAGGATGTCGTGTTTTTGAAGAAACCCACAGGATAGTACCAGGAGAAGAAAAAGCCGACTGAAGCCATACTGTTCCAAAATAGCTCTATAATGATGTTGGAGAGAATGAATGCTAGCTTTAGTTAGCTAGCGATGTTCGGCCACATAGGGGAGATGGATTACTCACTGGACCACCTATAAACCTTGGACGGTCGTTCTCTGACTTCGTACAACGCTCTTTGGGGGGTAAACATAGGCATTATTTGCTTGCCCAGCTGGCTCACCATACCAAGAACCATGAAGAAGGAGTACAGTTGGTTCTGTAAGCCCTGAATCGTGTTGTTCGCTTTAAAACTAAATCCCACGTAGAGTGCCTGTTATGACATTAGTTTCTATAACAAGTTACGAAATGACTCATGTTAGTCCTAGGGAACCACATACGACGAGCGTCATCAACCAGAACTTAGACCAGATATACACAGGTGATCTCCAGAAGTGCTTAGCAACGCGAATGAACACCTCCCGGAACTGTGTCCAGAAAGACGCCACAAACTCTTTGTGGAGGGATGGATCATCGTCATTCGTCTCCTTTCTGAGTAAGGTCGCAGTGCGGAGCTTCGCAAGTTCCTCTTTCGTCGCCCTATATTCGGTAGAGGACTGCCAGATGTCAAACCAATCGGGACCGTCAGTTGAGGGGGTGGTAATGCTGAGCATCCATTCCGCTGGGTTCTCGTCGGGAGGGCATTTAGGGGCACCGTTTCGTTCAAAGTAGTCAATCATGGTCCTTGACTCTTCACCGATTTCTGTGGCAAGTTTAGCCCTGTTCCATGAAGACTGCAAAACTTCTTACCTCCAAAGTACACCGTCTTGCCGCCAGGTTGTAGTAACAAGAGACGATCAAATCTCGAGAAAAGCATCGCAGAAGGCTGGTGAATCGTACAAAGAATAGCTTGACCGCTCTTCGCCAGCTTTTCAATAAGATCGCAGATTGCCCATGACGTTTGCGAATCCAGGCCTGATGTCGGTTCATCTAAAAATACTAGAAGCTGTGGCCTAGCCGCCAACTCGACACCAATCGTCAACCTTTTTCGTTGTTCCACATTGAGACCCTCGCCCGGCACACCGATGACAGCGTCAACGAAGTCCTCCATATCGAGAAGTTTTATGACCTCGTCAATATAGGCGAGCTTTTCACTGCGCGGTTTATCGCCCCTTTGCCGTAACAGGGCGCTAAACTCGAGCGCCTCACGGACTGTCATGGTATTGAGGTGCAAGTCCTGCTGCTGAGCATAGCCCACGCGATGAGGAAATGACTTATCGGTCGCAACACCGTTGACCAGGGTCTCTCCAGTCAGAACACCAATTGTTAGGCGTGTGGCTAGGGCATCAAGCAGTGTTGTCTTCCCCGCACCGGAGGCACCCTGTAATAGCAATCAGAAGTGGAATATATGCCTCTTTTGTATAATACGACTTACCATTAAGGCTGTCACGACACCAGGTTGGACCCAGCCGTTAACATGATCCAGGATGCGACGGTTATGGCCCTTGATTTTGATATCATAGCAGATATCTTCCCAATGAAAAATGGACTTGCCACAGGCGCTGGGACTGAGGCGCTCTTTAGAACCGTTAAAAGTCTTTTCATGAGAAATATGGTTTTCAGTGATTGTCTTCCCATCTGATTGATTTTCAACATCTAGTCTCTCAGATGAGATGGCCAGAGTAGATTTCTTCCCACGGCGGAAGACCAAGATCTCGCCTTTGCTAGGTTGGGCGCTGGCAAACTCAGCGGCGAGAATATACGTGAAGAAGAAAAAAATCGTAAAGCAGAAGAGAATTCCAATATTCCTTTAAAGGTTAGTCTCATCCGGTGAGTTTATAGTCGAGTACGAAAGCATACCTCCACTTATGCGAGTTATAGTAATCATACGTCAACTCTAGATACCTGTCCCCATTGACGACATCAGAGCCGAGTTCCGCACCTACCACGGCACATGTACGCCTGCTCAGGGGGAGATCATCATATCCTGGACCAGAAGGTACAAGGCTCATGCATTCGAACTCGCGACCGTGGAATTCGTTGGCCATTAGAGCTTCAAATGCATAGGCAAGCGGATTAATATAGTTCATCCACCGCGACCATCCAGGCATATAGTCCGTCGGAATCGTAAAGCCGCTGTAAATCATAACGCCGACTGTGATAAGTGATACAGGTATCATGGCCTGGTATGGGGTCCGGAACATAGACGCCATAGTGCGGTAAACACCAGACATAGAGAGAAGACCGAGGTATGTGGTCAGACAGAAGAAGAAATAACCCCCAGCATCGCGACGCAGGTTCGACATGAAGTATACAAGAGTGTTGAACATGAAGGTATTGGCTGTTTTGTAGGGAAGTTCTAGTATATAGCCCGAAACTGCCTCGGCGGACTGATGGTAGAAGGCATAACGGTTATGCTTCTCAACCACTGGCCTCTGGGCGTAAAGAAGGAGAACCTGAGAAGGCGTTTAGCTATAGGCTCATGGGGAGTTTTGAGGACTTCCGTAGGCTAGAGGGGAGCGTGAAATGAAACAGCCACTAACCTCAAGTTCACTAGAAAAGGCATTCAGTAGAAGTGCAAAGAAGATTACAGCACCACGGTAGTAAAAGCTGCTAGAGTTGTTGTCTAGGTCATAAAACGCGCTTCCCACTACAAACCCTAGGATCATATTGAAGATCAGAGACGCAATGGTAAATCCAGGGTCTGCAAGAAGTCGCCTCCAGCCTCGCCAAAGGCAAAGCTGTACTTGCTTGATGAAAGAGACGGTAAATGGAGATTTACGGCGTAGTGTAGGCCCTCTCTCACCGCGTCTGCTCTGATGGAACTCATCAAGTCGCTCCTCTGCAGGGTGAGCTTGGTCGTATACGTCCAGTTCGGATATGAGGGAAGCATGCTCTTTGGACGCTTTCCAGCGAGCGACAAACTCGTCAGATGTTCGTGGGGCGATGCCTTCGAATCCTGCGCGAACTCTCCGCTCATCAGGCGCAGTCATCGAGGTGAGAAAGTCGGCCGTAGTCTGGCGCTCCGGGCCTAGGACGACTATTAATAAAGTTGACAAAGGAGGATGGGAAGCGCTAAGGCCTTACAGTCGAACCCCAATCCTTCAAAGTACGCCTTCGCGTCTTCAGTCTTTCCGAAGTAAATTTGACGCCCTTCGTATAGAACAGTGACCTTATCAAAAACCTGGCTGTTTATCAGACGGGCCATCGAAAAGGTGTAATGCAAAATACTCACATTGTAAGCTGACTGGGGTGCCTGGTATATAGCCACAACAGCGGCAACATTCATCAAGTCCGCCTGCGTTTTTAAAGACTTGCAAAACGAGATAGCATTCCCGCTATCTAATCCTCTGGTACTGTTATCCCAACATTGGAATTTGGCGCCAGTCAGTGCTGCCTCGGCGATGCTGACACGTTTGCGCTCGCCACCTGATACGCCCCGAACAAACTCATCTCCGACCTTCGTGTCGACTGTGTGACTAATACCAAAGGTGGCCATAATAACGTCACGCATCACACGAGCATACTGCTTGCCTGTAAAGCCTCCGGGAACCTGGGCAGGGATTCGCGCACGCGCTGCAAACTCCAGGGTATCTCCGACTGTAATGACCGGCAGGTGAACATCGACCTCTGCATTGTAAAGGACATCGCCGCGAAACCAGTTATACATGTGTCTTGGTTGAATACCTGGAGAGCTACTGTTAATTAACCCGCCTCAAATAGGGAATATACACATACCTCGGAAGTTGATCTGCGAGTCTTTGCTGACTTTCAAGCCATCGGTCTGGCCGGAAAGCGTCTTGAGAAATGTCGAACATCCTGACCCTGGAGGTCCAAGAACAAGGAGCAATTCGCCAGGCTCTACAATACCCTCAAAGTCTCGCAAGATCGGGACACCATTCTTTGATGTGCGTGTCACCGTGCGTACAATCGTTGTAGCGAGACTCAATATGCTGTTTCCCGTGCTTTGCTGATACTGCGTGCCTGTACTGTACCCAGAGACGCTCAAGTTTCGGAAAGCTACACCTGTCTGCCTACGCGGTGGTGACTCCGGGTCCGACTCGTAGAGATTGATGAAGGCCTTCGTCCAGGTGCGGCCATTGAATTCAGGTGAGAATGGATCGAGTATGCTGTTCTTGGGAGGATTGAGAGCATTGTGCACGTTGGATGCGTCGTAGCTGGCTGAAGCGGTTGTGGCCTGACGTGCAAGATGCTCGATCTCATCTAAGTGGGTATCATCAGATTCCGAGTGTGCGGACTCGCTGCCCTGCAAAGCCGAGACGTGCATTTCGTCCAATATACGTCTTTCAGGAGCGATTGATTCAATCCTCAAAGACAGGGGCGAATAATCGCGCTCAGATAGAAATGGCACGCATACATATTTACAAATTTTGACCTTTATGGACGCCTTCCGCGGAAACGGCAGTGCGTCTCCTGGTCGGCATAGAGATGCACCGCCGGAGTTTTTCTGTTCTGTAAACCCTCCGCCTCGGCCTTTGTGGGTCCTCGCGCCAGCAAGATTGAGAAGCATTATCATTCCTTTCAAGGTTAGAGCTACGGAGGGTTTCGTCACGTAGAAGTCGACACTTGATCCTCCACTAGGTTGCTGTTGGTTGTCAAACATTGGGGATGCACAACTACAGAACAGATAATCACCGAGTTGTCTCGCCTCCGCTGTCCCTCCTCAATGGCCAATTGGTTTCGCGTGACACTAATGTCACAGATGGGCTTGCTTAGAGCCGCAGCCCGAAATCGAGGTCTCGGAGGATTTCCTCACCGACTTCCAGGTAAGCGAGTCGAAATGCCATAATCTTTTCGCTGCTGCGGCATATTGCAAATGAACACCCGGGCGCTTCTAGGCCCGAGCTTCCGAATCTCCCTGCTGGTATGCTTTTCACCTGCAGCCTACCGATAGTAGCAACTTGGGTCTTTGTAGCAGTGGGTGTCAGGAAATAAATACATAGTGAAAGCGCGCCTTGGTTTTGCTGGAGTTCATATGAACCGGGTTTTCTTAGGGCACGTCCGTCACAAGTCATGCCCCGCGGTCTCCGAAGTCTTGAGAAAAATACATTGCCCAAGCTATGTTGGCGGGTCCTCGGGTCCATGTCAACTCCGACGGAGACTTTAGTGGCAGATGTGAGTTGGCTGAGACCTGGTGGAGATCGCGACGGAGTCCGCAGCGGAGATCGGCTGCGGAATATCTAAGTCGAAGCGGAGAATGATGCGGTAGAATGTTGGCAGTTCTCTATCCCCAATTAGTCTACAAGGTTAACCTAAGGGAAAAACAACATTGGAATTCTCAGGTATCAGCAGCATTACTCGTGTAATCAGGACTGCATAGCTCTACAGTCGATATTCACATCTGAAATTTAGGCCCTAGGGTGTTAAGAGGAATACACACCATAACCCAAAAAACAACAGACTGTCCCCAACACACTAAAGATACTGACGTTTTGTGATAGTGTCAACAAGTGAAGTAGGTCAGGTATAGGCTATAACAAGAAAAGCAGCTCTGATAAATGATTTCGGAATTTAGGTAACCCGAGCATTTGGCTCAGTTTTACGCTAGTACGCCAGTCTTTGGCAAAAGCTGGCGAGTTTTTGCGCGAGGCGGCGCTTCCTGGATAAAATGAGGTCAGTGAGGGGGCATTGAAGATCCATCGTAGAAAGCACAGCTTAGACTTGCCGTCAGAGAAATTAACCTTGCGGATAGCACAACTGATTTGCATTATGTATCTAGGGTACGCAATATTTCAAGCCCCTGTCGCACACCCTATATCGTCAGTCAATTCAAATCAAGTCACATACATGCATTTATCTGTAAAATGTCGTTGTATTATACTTAAGTTGAACTTCATATCTATTTACCTATCCTTTGCGAGTTAAGACGGAATTATTGCCAAATAACCGCCATGGGACCTTGCTGAAGTTTCAAATCGAAGTTGCCAAGGGTCAAGTTTCCTACAATATCCCCCAGGAACCCTGTCTCAGTGTTTCTCGTAAGGATGATCAAGTTGTTCGAGACCTCGTTGGCTACCGCAAGATATCGGTTGTCCGCATCATTTGATAGAGAGAAATGCCTTGGAATCTTGCCGTAGGTCTCATTCTTGCCGAGGTAGGTCAGAGGACTGTGGCTGGCCTTCTGGTTCAGCGCATAGATGGAAATAACGTCGCTTGTATAGGACACTGTGTTTCGGTTGGCTACATAGGCGAACTTGCCGTCCTTAGTAATGGCGATCTCGGATGCTAAATTCTGGTTGTCCGGAACTGTGCGGATGTCACCCGGTCCCAGTGTTGATGCAACTTGAATCTCTTTGATTCGAATTCTGCCGTCAGCTGAGTTCCTCCCCGAACCGCTGCAGGTGCCCACGAGACGATCCATCGAGAAAACGCGAATCGTGTTATCCAGCTCAGAGACGAGATAGACCAGGGTTCTGGAGTGGTTGACGACAGTGAACGAAACATGACGGGGGCCCGTTCCAGGTGGAAGCGTAAGTCTCTGTATTTGCGTCACTTGGTGTGATTTGGAAACTTGGTAGATATAAAGCGCATCAGCGCCTCGGTCAGGAACAAACATGTACTCACCCGACGGATCAAATGCTGCCTGATGCGGGTTACTCTGCGCTTGGGAATCGTTCGTTCCTGGACCCGGTTTGTCGAGGGCATACTTGAAGATTTGTGATGCTTCCGCAACATGGCCATCCGAGGAGCGCGAGTGAATCGAGACCGAGGATCCATCGCTGAAGAGTCGATTAGTAACTATGGAGTAGAACGCACAGAGTCCTGCGAATACACTTACATGTTGGCAACAGACAGGATATTTCCATTCTTGCTAATATCGCAGTAGACTCCACCGTCTCCCTCTGAGCTCACATCGCCAATGGCTTGTAGAGTACCAGACTGATTCTTCTTTAGTGTGAATATTGCACCAGATTCGAACGTCTCATCTGGATAATGACTTCTCGACACTGAATACAGCGTACCATCACGGGAACACAGCCATCCGGGCTGAAACCCTGCTTGGGTGGAGGACAAAACTCGAAGACTATAAAGACTGGACTCGGACGGATCGAACTCAACAGTGATCACGCCTCTAGTCTGATGAGCGACGTTAAGCGTACGCTTTGCTGATATAGCCGAAGAAGTAGCTATGACTCCGAACAAAGCGACGAAGACGAGATGCGTAAGCACCATCATGGTTTAAAGCTTGCGTAGTTTTGCGATCGATTGGAAATGAACGGGGATAAATTAACGAGACAAATAGATGAAGACACACGGAAGCAGGGAAACAAAATAGGTCGGTGGGTTTGCTTGCTTATTAAGGTTATCAGGATGGCTTGGAAAAGGTTCGAGGGGTATTTAGCCTCCTTGACGCGACGCTTTGTTGAGGCGGTGCATGTGAATGACTGGTGACAAGATCAAGCAGAGCGAAAGCATGCGTAAGCATGCGTAAGCGAATGCATACGGGTTTGACTAACAAGGACCTTTCTATGCACTCCTTTCATCCTTGTCGCGCGTTATTGTGGGGTAAGGTTCGTGGTATCTAAGAATGTGGAGAGGGTCAACTTTTTTTCTAGTCTAGTATCCTTGGGAGTGACTCCATTCAAATACACACACGCCGCCACAGAAGGGAGTGACTTATGGTCATCATTTCTCACCTAATACAAACGGTATTAGCTATGAACCCTTCAATCGAATTTCTATTCAAGGCTGGGGCCATGTCAACATATTTCAATTTCGTCATCCCTGAGCCTTGAAGCTCTCAAGTATGCGCTAGGAATCTTATATATATTCGCCAATTCCGGTTGGCTAGCCTTGCGTGGTTGATTGCGAAGCAAATAGCCGCAATCCTGGGGATCTATTCTTGCATCAGGTTCCAGCCACCGTGGACGGAACCGGAATCGGACACGGACTCACTAACACGGACTCAACCGACACGGACTCGGCTTACACGGCCCAGCTCTTGAACCCACGTTTCAATAGAGCAATAAAATAAGTAGCAAACTCATATCTTCATAGTGCATGCACTTCCCCGACTTTCTCCTTAACGCATATCGAATTCTATCTTGCTGTCAATGTTATTGGTTTCTCTTTATGCAGCCATTCTTAAAAGGTGGTAGCATCATAAAATTATGGTCTATTATGTCAGACATTGGCAGTAAGTCTTGTTCCAGAACGGGACCGGCGATCTAGAGTTACTTGGAATCATCAGCCCATATTCGGGAGGACAAATCTGATGCCAATCAATCCGATGCATGGTTGACTCATGCAAAATAAGCTGAAGAACGCAAAATATCGCTGCGCACAGTTGTCCAGGGAGATCGCTATCGAATGTCGGCAGATTGAAATGGAAAGTATTTTCATTACACGTAAAGGATAGTTTAGACTACGATTAGTATCTAATAAGAGTGAATTAGATGCAGGTGAGATGGGTGTTGTCAAGACAATTATGGAGCCATCCATCCTATTTGGCCAACCGCTGGGCTCTGCTAAAGTCTACCTGCCTAGCTAGGTCGCGACATAACGCTACCCGGAATAATCAAAGTCCGTTTCCCTGTCACGCTTTTTTTTTTTTTTTTTTTTTTTTTTGGCAATCTATAACCCTTAGAAGTGGTGATTCTCGACTTTGTAGAAAGGTTACTTTGTCGCTCTGATTGACGCGTACTCTTCGTGAGAGATCAACTGGCGTTGTTCAACCACTTCAATCGCGACTGAGCTGATTCCGATGAAGGTAGCAGGTGATGGATTCATATTGATATAATACTCTATATATTCAATTGAGCCTATATTGGCTAGAAATAGTTCTAACACATTTAGCGAGAACTAAGAGACTTCCCACCTTTTCCAATAGTGAGCAAGGGTCACATACAAGACTCAGGAATTTCATCCCCAATGATAGGTTGAAAATTCAGTGAAGAGGGGTAAATGGTCCTTAGTGCCTTCTTCAGGATGTGGACATCTATATTCGCGTGTAGCTCTACGCCCTCCTGGTCTTGCGATGGTAATTAATACTTGGACCAAACCCAGAAGCGACGACGTGGTTCGCAAGCCAGTCTTCAGAGGACTGATAATCCGGAGTCATTCGGAGCTAGATGGTGAGATAAGTCATAAGTATTCCAGACAACCGGCAAGGACAAGCCCAAGAACTTCTCCACATAGCAACACAGTAACTAGCACTCAATTCAATGCCAATGGGAGATTAACCCACCGGGATGGCTCGTCTGTGAATGTCGAAACGAGGCGAAGGGTCAAAAATAAGCAGGCTGGCCATGCGGAGACTGATAGATCGACTCAGCGTACTGATGGAATCACATATTGCGGGTAAGCAACTAGTCAAATAGTCGATGTCAACTCCCCCTTCAGTAAATTTCCCATTTCCTAGCATGTTTCCCTTCTCTAATTCTCCATGAGTAGTTAATGTGAAGCCTCGCCTCATAGCATAGGTACCGGTTAAGTCCAACTTGTTATGGATCCACTCTAATGCCAAAACCACCGCTGTGCTAGCGATCTCATGTACTTCCCAGTAAAGTATACAACAATACCAAGCCCACTAAGAATTCCACAAATAATGGCCAGGATATTCATGGCGCCATCATATCCCAACTTCTCAATAAATGGAACCGTTGAATAGCTTAGCCCAAAAGAGATGAAACCACGGCCGGCGCAGATGATTAGTAGTAGAGGGCCAGCTTTCTCTGGGAAAGCATCAACAGCATACGTGATTCCCACCGTGTTGGCACCAAGGAAGGCAAAGTATCCCAAATTGTATGAAACGGCAGTGGTTGCCCATGACCATTGTTCGGGATGAGCGCCAGCACGCCCAAAAAGGACACATGATACGACAATAGCAATCGCAGGAATTACCAGGGGAATTATGCGATACTCAGGCTATGCGGTGGTTAGTGATATTTCTCGAATAGGAAGTCGTATTCCCGGGAAACAAACCTCAAAAACGCCCTTTCGCAGGCGGCTCATCGTCTTTACAATCAGATCCGATCCGTAGCCGAGAAGAGGCAGCATGAGGGCGCAATCGATGATCTGGGCCATCTGAACGAACCCGAGCCACTCAGACTCCCAATTGTACGGAGGGGCCATTAGAATCTGGGCGAACGTCGATACTTGATACACGTAAACACCGAGGAACGCGCCGTTCAGCAGCATCAGCCATAAGATTGAAGGAATGAGTAAGCCTTGTCCGGTCTCCTTATAGAAGGTGAGAAGGGCTGACCAGTCAGGCTTGAAGTGAAACAAGGTCATATCATGGCGCCATGTGCGTGGGCCGTAGCGTTCCGGCTCCAGGACGTGTGTCTGTGCCGTCGTGACCTTGTAGATTTTTTCCTCTGCACCCAATTTATCGCTTGGGATGCCTTCCTCGTCAAATTTAACATGAACTTCGCCTTCTGTATGAAATAGTCAGTCACTGCGAGTTGATGGGTATTTATCGGGGTTGATCGCACCAACAGCATCATGTGGTCTGTCGAACCGGGTCTCCACCACGTAGAAGAACGACAGGATAAGAACCACTCCGTTGATAATGGTCATGATGCCGTACCACCACTCAATTCCCCAGACCGGGACCATGTAAGTAGTCGCGACAAATAGGCCTGCAGTGCCGATTACCTGTACAGCCACAAACCATGCCACCTTCGCAGCTCTCTCGTGGAGGAAATGAATCTCCTGAACAATCAATGGAGCAAGGGCTTCACTCTGGCCAGCCGCCAGAGAGAAGAAATTGCGACCGGCGATGTGCGAGTCCAGGGTACTGGCGCAAGCGCACCATATGCCAGACGCAACCAATACTAGAAGCGAAAACAGGAATACCGGTCGGCGGCCAATAGCCACGCTTAGCGGCATGGACAGGAGGTTACCGATGCCCATAAATAGCGTTGGATACGTAAGAAGGTCCGTTGCTTTTGACGCATCGGCAGCTGGATAATCCTCAAGGACGAATGTGAAGACGGACCCAAGGCCGGATGTACCCAGGACTGAGATGGACGAGTAGAGACCAACTAGCAGGATAATGAAGAGCTTGTGCCATTGGGGTAGATTCAGAGGGTCTGCCATTAGAAATTAGTGAGGTGTAGAGGTGGGAAGCCCTTTGATGGCGGAGACCTGCCTTTGGGATCCGGGCTGGGGGTGGGAATCAAGACGACCGTGTTATCATCATACAGTCGAACAGTGCCGGCTGTAAGATGCTGCTGCTGCTGCTGCTCCTTGGCCACCTCTATGTGCTCGTCAACTATGGCGGGCTCGCCAGGTTTGAGTTGTGAGGCCATCGTCTGGCTAGTCTGGGTCAATGATCTGGTTTGTATCTGCTTTTGATATGTCTCTGATCAGGACGGGCGGAGAGGATAGACAGCCGGTGGATGGAACGAGATTTATACAGGGCGTCACTGATTAGCCTATGTTACGCCGACGCATCAATAATGGGGGAGGATCCACCCAAACTTGTCCGGATATGCAATGAGTCGGCAACTCTCCCAGTCTAAGAGCATTGTCTAGTCCGAGCTGAATGCTAGTAGAAATGCCGAACCGACCACTATGGACTCCCCGGTCAATGAACTAGCGTGTTACAGTCCATAGTCCCTCTCTCTCTCTCTCTCGTCGATTCTTGCCTAGGGTGGACCAGTTTGTTTTGCCGAGTCGAGATGTGGCAATACGCCGTAGCTTCCGAGGACGAATAGCGTCTATAGCCTTGATTCCCCGGACTGCGGCTCCCCCACACTTCCGATGCTGTTCCCCAGGTTTCCCCGCGTCTCCCCGCCACAGCCGTTCCAGTTTACGCACATAAATGCCCTTCCGTCTCCTCCTGACCGCGGCATCTCGGCTCCTTCAGTGTCAGCAAAGACGAGGTTCCGATCGGAAGTTCAGGCTCACTCTACCCGGCACACTCCCGTTCTGAATCTAGCATGGACAGCAGCTCACAGCCAAAGCAGCCCAAGCGCAGGCGCCTAAACTTCGCTTGCAACTACTGTCGGGCACGGAAGACACGGTGTGACGAGCAGGTGCCATCGTGCCATGCGTGCGTGGTTGCTGGCGTTCAGTGCATCACTACAAATAGACGTCAGCCGGGTGTCGTAATCGAACGCCGCGGTGCCGGCCTGGGTCCGCGTCAGACGCAAGCCGACTCCGCCGCAGATCAGGTTGATGCTGCTGCAACGTTGGAGCCATCGTCCTCAAGCCCTCTCGGGTCACGGCCGAGGCGGAGCGTATCGTCACCGGGCGGTGGCTCGAGGATGTCGGCCACCAACCCCCTTACTCCCGTCTCCACGGCTGGCGGCAACGCACTAGGCGAGTTTCCGCGGGTTAACGCACAAACCTCAAGATCTAGTTGCCCGTCGCCATACAAGTCCAGCGAGGGTAGCCGCTTCGTAGGCAGACTCCCCCTCGTGCCCCGCATCGGCGGCAGCAACACCTTAGAACTGTTGACCGGCTGGCTAGACCTTGCCTTCTATCGACTGGGAGTCAAGCTCAACTTCTCCACCATACTTGGTCTCGGCAATAACAGCAGTGCGGAAACGATGGTGACGACGAGTATCCCAGTGACCATGCACCCGCCGGGTCTACCATCACCTGAGGAGAGCCACCGGCTCATCGAAACATTCTTTGCAAGCGTAAACCCTCTCTTCCCCCTACTCGAGGCCGGTTCTCTCATCCAAGTGTTGCAGGCAGCCTTGGACAAGGGGGAGGAAGATTGCTTGCGCAGTGCCTCTACCTCCCCCTCGATACTTGTGCTTTACTTGGTCTTAGCCATCGCCAGCCTTGAGAAGGCCGAAAATGTAAGGAGAGCAGCAACATATACGGAGTTCTGCAAGAGTATGTTGGGCCATGTGCTTGGCTGGCATTCCGTCACGGCAGTGCACGTTGTCTTCCTGCTGTCCCTGGCCCTCCGTTGGCAAGACCAAATCAAGAGTTCATGGTCTACACTAGCACTCTGCGTCTCTATGGCGCAAGTTCTAGGTTTCCACCTACAACGGTCGCCGTCGCGGAGCATCTCCAGTTCTAGTCTTTCTGCCGGTGCGGCGCCTTCTACAACTACCCCCGTAGTTGATGAGGTAGCGTGGAGAACCTGGTGGAGTGTCTATGCATTCGAGAAGCTGTCTGCATTTGAATTTGGTCGTCCATCGGCCATAAGGGATTTTGAGTGCGATCAAGTCTTACCCAGATCAGGCACCAACACTTCCAATAGCCCCGATCTCTTCTGCATGGTGACCAGTCTCGCGCAAGTGCTGAGTGACATCAACGAGAAGAGTATTCGCAACCGAAATCAAGAAGAGAGATCGAGTCCCCAAAGTCTAGAAAAGGCCATTGACCGAAAGGTGCGGGAGACTGGAGAAATGGTGTTATCCTTGATGAGCTGGGCGGACGGATTACCTGAGGGGTACCGGTGAGATCAACTCCTTTCAATGTTTGGCCAGAGCCAGCTAAATAGGCTAGACCAAGGTTGGACCTGATTTCCGATGCGGCAACGTTTCCACAAGCTGCATTCATCTCGATTCAGTACCACAACGCGTAAGCCAATCCCAATTTCAAGGGCCCTCTGAGGTGTCGCCGCTCACACCAACATGATAAGTCTTTTGATCCTTCTCCGAAATAGCTTCTTAATCAGTGAGGATTCCATTCGCGAGATAATTGAGAAACGAGCCATCGGCCAGCCTTGGGAGCACGTAGTCCGCAATGGCCAGATGATTGCAACCAACGCTGCACGGAGTATCGTGCGATTGCTCGTGGAGGGTGCCGAGCAAGGTCTTCGTCCGGTATTCTCCACACCAGCAGCGCCACTGCACGCTGTTTACGTCCTAGCAGTGCATTTGATAACGCATCCGGGCTCCCGCCTCGCGAACTCCGATCTTGATGTATGTACATGGTTTGGTCTGAGAAATCTACCGAGTATTCTGTTCGCTTACGGAAAACTCATAGCTTATCAACAACGCCGTGGAAATAGCCCAGGCACAGAGTGAGAATTTTACATCTGATCAAAAGCTGGATGACCTCGTCCGCAACCTCGTTGGGTATATAATGAGCTGTCGTGCTCGTCCGCTTCCAGGTCCCCTAAACAGCTCTGCTGGTAACTCTCGAGGGGCAAACCTGTCCTTCTCCAAGAATTTACGGAATACAGCGACACAGTTACCCACAAGCAACGCGGCACTGCCAACTGCGATTGCCGGCGAAGATCAAAGCGCTGGGGACCATGAATGTAGAATTTCCAACCCTTCGCCCGACCCACATCGCAGAGTTAGTGAGATATTTACGACGGCAGGTATATCGTATCCTGGGCATCCTTTCGAACCCGTAGGAGGGAGTAATGCTCTAGGGGAAGAGTGGGTTCCTCCTTTCCCGGACGAGATCGGTTGGGACTGGGCAGATTTTGGTCAGCTTTTAAGAGATGTAGATCCGAACCTGCCAGTTGGACCATGACCAAATTTTAGTACCCACGCTTGTCCGCCTCTGCATTGGAACTGGGTAGCCTGAAAGGAGATGACAACATCTAAACACCCCTTTGGAGACAGGCTATGGGGTAGCTGATTAATACCATCGACTCGAAACCAGCTTCCTGTTCACTCTGTGGTTTAAATCTCATAAGGCAGGACTAGTTCAATCTAGTAATGGCGGGCTCGGTTCCGGCACTATTTGCGGGTGGGTGCTGTTGCAATTTTGAAGTCCATGTTGTGTTGTTGGGGACAGGGATCAGGCCGCCACACGTTCGTTAGACCAGCTTAAATGCTTGAAGGAGGAATTTCACTTCCATATCTTCATCAATCAAGCTTGCTTCAGACGCTTAGTCAGTTCAAATATTTGACTTGGGGATTTATTCCTGTTTTGTCAACGGCTGGTCTTTTGAGCTACCTTATCATTTTACACCCGATTGTGAGCTTGCAAAGCAAGCTAACTAAGAGCCTGTTTTTTCCTAGAGACGGTCATATCTGTTGTTTAAGCGTGCCCTTCCCACTGACAAAATGTCCTCAATGGTTAGCCCGCTCTTCTAAATCCTCTGAAACGCCGTTGGTCTCTCGAGATCTGTGTCTGTTCTATGGGTGCACACTCTCCTTAAAAACGAGCGTAGTAGATTTATAAGCTATATAGCTTCTTAGCTTATGCTATATTATAACGAACGTCCTGATAGGAACACATCCTCAGTCATAGACAATACATATACTAGCTGTATTCCATCCTAGATCAACCTTTCAAGACTTTGCTCTTCCTCCGCCGTCGCCTTTTTTCCTTCAAGCTTGGATGTAGGGGATACCAGTCAACTTGAAGCCCCGTTCCGTCAACTGAACCGGCTGTCTAGGTTTATTGATTTTGTTGTAAGAGCACGGCTTTCCGTCGCGAAGCACAGGTGGACCTCCGACATGTGTCGCGTTAGGCCAGTGGGTAGTAGTCTGAAGTCTCTCGAACGCTTCCTTCTTGCGGAGCAGGTCCTCTAACAATGCGTCGGAGGCTGGCATATAGCAAGCGTAAACACAAAAGCGAGGTTGAGTGCCAGTGGGAGAAAGGTTGTAATGGGGAGTACGCGAATCCCAAAGCAGAAGGTCGCCTGGCTCTGCATCAAGTTTAATCCATTCACACCCCTTATTCTTCAGCCACTCCATACCCATGTCCGTGAAACCATACCATTCCTTCGTCCATGCCCAAATGCGGTTGGGCTCGTTCTTGAACTCCTCGTGGAACTCCTCGCTGAGGTGGTATGCTCCTTTGCAGACAATCAGACCGCCATCGTCGGGGCCATTAGGCAGGACATTGACGAGGCCTTGCAAGCAGCGGAAGCCCGGCTTCTCCGGATCTTGGTCCTGGTGCGGCCACGGCTGGTTTTGCTTGAGGTCGGTGCGATTGGGGAAGGCGAAGTTGACCGCATCGAAAGAGACAATGAGGTCTTCGGTATCGTACACTCTCTGGAAAGCCTCGATGACACCGGGTTCCTGCCGAATATCCCAAGTGAAGCTTTCATGAGCTACACCGTAACCGTGGCACATCCCCTTCTCATTGATGACAGGCATATTAGCCTCCTTCACAGTGGAAGGATCGTCACGTTTGAACCCTAACCCTCCAGCACTATTGTATACCAGCTATATTAGCACTATTCTGCAAAGTACTAATTCTGGTTAAGAAGGCTTACAATGTTTCGAGATAGTTGAACATCTCATCGCCATACTTCTCTGCCCGTTCTCGGGGAATGGCGCCTTTGACAATGCAGAAGCCATCCCGAACGAGGTCATCGCGCCAATCTCCATACTTGGCATCGAGATTGTTGAATAACTTGTTCTGCCCAGGAGGTTTGGCAGTCGCTGTGATGGGGGAGTTCTTAAGTGCTGTAGGTGCAGCAGTAGCAGGAAGAATGTCCTCTCGGGAAGTGGAGTTAGCAACCATGGTTCAAATAGACGAGACTGTGACGGTCTGAATACGGGTGCTGTTGGTTCTTGTGTTCTTCGTATAAGATTCTTGACCGATTTAAACATCGTCTCTTGGATGCGGAGTTCCTGGCGTATTTAACCTTGACTATCTATGCCATCTATTCCTGTCAGAACAAGTAGGTGCGGGATGCCATAGCAATGGATCCGAAGAACGCGTCCGGCAGTTGACAAAGATTTCGGATCGGAATCGGAATCGGAATCGGAGTCGGTTCGGCGGTCATCGGTTCGGCATTTAGCAGCGAGAACCCATTTGCCGCTTAGCGTAGGAAGGCCCCCGACTATGTAGGTATACGTCGATCAAGCGATAAATGAGATCCGAGCTCTGACTTGGTATTGAAAAGCGCCAGCCATCTCCCAGCTTGTCAGCTATCATTCCTCTCTAGACTCGACGAAATGCCCTCCTTCAAAACTCAACCGATCGTCGTCCCTACAAATCCTCCTGCACCTGGCGACGGAGGATATCGGGGATTCAATCCTCACGCAGAGGTACTGCCAGCTGGTTGGAACGGATTCAACGCTCGGCCGCTTCCATGTGATATCCTAGTCGAACATGACGTTGCTCTTACAGTCCGTGACGGAGCTAAGCTCTACTGCGACATCTACCGGCCAACGAATACCGACACCAAGGTCCCCGCTGTGCTCTGCTGGAGCCCCTTTGGTAAGAAGTTCAATGGCCTGAGTTCGTTGCGGTTCATGACACCGTGGAATCTTGGAATCCCACAAACTGCCCTGAGCGGGCTAGAGAAATTCGAAGGCCCAGATCCAGCAGACTGGATCCCTAGAGGGTATGCGATAATTAACATCGATTCTCGCGGCAGTTTTGACTCAGATGGTGTCATGTGTATTATGGGAAGTCAAGAAGCCGAAGATGGCTATGACGCAATTGAAGAGCTGGCTAAGATGCCCTGGTGCAATGGTGCTGTCGGCATGGCAGGCAATTCACACCTCGCCATCATCCAATGGTTCATTGCTGCACTGAGACCTCCTTCGCTCAAGGCCATCGCACCATGGGAGGGCTGTGGCGACTTATATCGAGAACAGTTTGGACGTGGCGGCATCTACGCCGGCGATCTCTTCGATAGGTTGATTGCCAAGCACCTGTTGAAAGGGCGACATGGCATGGAGAGTTTTAAGGAAATGTACAGTCAACATCCTTTGGCCAATGATTGGTGGAACGACAAGCGGCCAGATATGAGCAAAATCCAGGTTCCCACTTATATCACTGGGACTTGGACGAATACTATGCATGGCATGGGAGCAATCCGTGGCTGGCTGGAGGTCGACTCCCCACACAAATGGATGCGCTGGCATGGAACCCAGGAATGGTACGACCTTTGGGGCAATACACATGCACGAGATGAGCTTCTGATGTTCTTCGACCGTTACCTAAAGAAGAAAGAAAATGACTGGGAGAGTACGCCGCGTGTGAGGATGTCCGTCTTGAGGTTTGGTCTTAAGGATCCCATATCGAACATCATCGAGGAAGACTTCCCACCAAAGCGTACCGACTATAAAAAATATTATCTTGCATCCGATGCGAACTTGGTTTCCCTACCAGCGACCAACTCTGGAATCATCAGCTACAACTCGGAAAGCCACGACTCGGCACAATTCACGCTTACCTTTGACAAGACGACCCGTATCATGGGAATGCCAATGGCAGTTCTGTATATGTCGTGTCCCGATTATGACGACCTAGATGTGTACGTTTTCATTGAGAAGATAGACGCACATGGTAAACAGATGAGGAATCTCAATATACCCTGGTCCGCCGTCCCGGTCAAGTCTTTTGAGGAGATGAAACCTGAGGAGCAGACTGAGGTGGTTCTATATAGAGGGCCTACCGGGATCCTACGGGCGTCACATCGGGAAATTGACCAGAGCAAGAGTATGCATCCGAACTGGCCATTCCATCCTCACCAGAAGCTAGAAAAGGTCTGGCCAGGAGAGATAGTTAAGTTGGAGATTGGTATCTGGGCCTTTGGGATCGAGTATGAGGCTGGGGAGGGTCTTCGCGTTCGTGTAGGCGGACGTAACGAGGCTGTAAGCAATTTTGGCACATTTGACCATGTGGACAATAGAGGTAGACATCAGCTTCACTTTGGTGGAGACACTCCGAGTCATGTAATTCTACCTTTCGTATAGATATTAGTCGCTCTTCCGGAACCCCTATTTGAAGTTAATGCTGAAAGGTAGAAATGAAGTCAGTGAATGTAGGGACTGGGAGAGCTATTTTTAAGAGTTAGATTGG
The DNA here is from genome assembly GCA_023628695.1 of Nectriaceae sp. PG4201. Taxonomy (NCBI): domain Eukaryota; kingdom Fungi; phylum Ascomycota; class Sordariomycetes; order Hypocreales; family Nectriaceae; species Nectriaceae sp. PG4201. The sequence continues at coordinate 5,830 of JAMAKE010000087.1, read as the reverse complement.
GGTTACCAAGGGATTAGAGCTATACTGTCTATATTCCACACTTATACTCCTCCTTTCTGCATTCTTTCAAAAGCAGGTTTTCTAGCCTCTCCTGTATGCTTAGGCTTCTAGTTAGCTTGCCGAGGATTTCTCTTGAATCTTAAAGGCTCTTAGGTCACGCTTAAGATTTCCTGTTCTCGTCAAGACGCAGCCAGGGATGAAAAGATAACCCCTATCAATATCACTCAGCGGCCGTCCTCTAGAGAAAGGAAGGCTGGCTAATTGAAGTTGGTTGGTCATATGTAGTGACTAACCACACGTTCTTCTTAGTCGCAGCTCTATGGGGTGCTTGAGGAGTGTTTCAACACCACAATATGGCTGTTGGAGCCGTGGTTGAGAGCTATGCCGAACCTAGCAGTCCGGCCGCTGGATGTGACCCAGACTCTCACATCACAGTTGGATATAAAGTACGAGAAGGTATGAATTGATGATACCCACTAGAAGAGCTGCAGATCTAACTTCTTACAGGTCAAGACTAGTTCTCCAGACGTTAATCGTGTAAGTCACATAACAGTTATGTTCTACGAGGCTGTCGGATAGTTCCTATCTGAATTGTCTAGTTCATGTAGGCTGGGAAACCTTATTAAAGAGTCATTAGGCAGATGTATACAATGACAATGCCTCTATTGTGTTGTGTATTACTCTTTAATGTGATTCCTACACCGATCTGGTTGGATATTAAGAAAGCAAAGTGATATCATAGCAACAACGAGCTTTCTTAATAGCAGGTATTGCCGCTATCATCGCACTTAAGATGCAGTAGAGGTAATAATAGGCTTGCTCTAATATCCAGTGGTGAGGAAGATCTACTTCACAGGCAGCACCGCAGTTGGAAGCGTTATTGCCGCATCTGCAAGTAGAAATTTGCAGCCTGTCTCGATGTAGTTGGGGGGTAAGAACCGCGCCTCCATGTGCAAGGATATAAAACTGCAGTATGCCGCTCTTGAGCGTAAAACTCCTGTATAGTTAGCGCTTAGAATGGCGAGAAGAAAAGCACGCAGAACTAGATTTAGTGTTATTCACGTCCACAGAGAGCATTCCGCGATACAAGACCGTCATCGAGCCTTTCGTCTGAGCCTTGAAGAAGGCTATGCTTGGAAAGTTCAGTTCTTCAACTTTCGGAGCACTCGCTCACTGGGCTGGGGCTGAAAAATTAGTTGCTTTATCTCTGATGCGCTTGGCAAGGGAGCAGAACTGGTTTACAGAGACCTACCGTCTTAATCCTGAGTGAAACCCGTTGTCCTTGGAGGCGTGATGAGTCAGTACCACACTGGGGGTTTCGGGCCCTCCGCTAGCCTGACCCCTGTGGATAACGACGAAGAAGCCATCAAGTTTGCCGAAGATACGGAGAAGGGCTTAAGCGGTGCCGTATTCAAACGCTATTTAGCCAGGGAGGTTGCGATAGTTAAGAGATTAGAAAGTAGTACTGTTCATATTAGCAATATCGTTGTACTTGATGAGGTAGGGCTGCCGGTGGTGGTATCAAATAGAGCGGTTGGGGGAGGTTCTATGTCTGCGCAGGCTTAGATGAGTCTTTTAAGACGAAGACCATCACATTTTAGATGAGTTGTTTAATCTAAACCCTTTTTGTAATTATACAGGGTAGATTTGTTTAGTTGCGGGAGAAAAATACATTGTGACGCATATGGGTTGTTGCGGTTGGCCCAAGCCAAGGATGGGTATTCCAATTATTGCCCTAGACTGAGTAGAGATCTAAGAGGACCTCTATGATACTTAATCATGAGTAATCGGACCTCATGATTGAGCATCACAGACCAATAGTTAATCTTGCGACTGACCATTGCGGCAGGCAGCTCTTCCCTCTAGGTCTATTCCCTATGCATCACGCACAGCTTCTGGCTTTATCCAATCAAAGCTGTCATTCAGGTAGAGCTTGGCTCGTAAGTCCCCAGACCTTGCGTGGCCTTCAAATTGCTCATTCCTGGCTGCTCGACCACAAAGATGTCCAAGCCGTCCACTCTCTTCTGCGTCACGAACTTCCTGATACGTCACTGTCCGAAGATACTTTCCTACCCAGAGCCCACCAGTGTATCTCGAAGCACCTTTTGTGGGGAGAACGTGATTGGTTCCGATGCACTGTTATGCATCTATTAGACTTGTACGTATCCTCAAGCGGCCGACTAGGAAGCCTACCTTGTCACCGTAGGAGACACAGGTCATGGGGCCCAAGAACAAGGCACCATAGTGTTCCATCTTTTCAAGAGCTTCCCTAGGGTGTCTAGTTAGGACCTGGACGTGCTCATATGCATATTCGTCAGCAGCCTCGTACGCCTCGTCCAAAGAGTCTACTAGCACCACTTCGCCGAGTAGGTTCTAGGAGACGCTTGCTATTGGGGCTGTAACCAAATTCTCTAGGAGCTCGCTGCACAGCTCGATAGTCCTTTTACCGACCTCAACTGACGTTGTGATTAATACAGCGGGGCTGTCGACGCCGTGTTCAGCTTGAGACAGTAAATCCGTCGCGACCATGAATGGATTTGCTGTCTCATCGGCCACTATCAGCACTTCGGTCGGTCCGGCAAAGAGGTCGATACCAATCTGGCCATATAGCTGTCTCTTAGCCTCAGCGACGAATGCGTTCCCAGGTCCTGCGATGAAGTCCACCCTGGGGATCGTTTCTGTTCCAATTGCCATTGCAGCAACAGCCTGGATGCCACCAAGGACAAAGATAGAATCGGCTCCGGCAAGATGCATTGCGGCGACCGTAGTATAAGGTATTTTGCCATTATCCGGGGGGGTACAGGCGACCACGTTCCTCACACCAGCCACCTTAGCAGTGATGATAGTCATATGTGCCGATGCTAGCAACGGATAACGGCCACCAGGAATGTATCTACCGACCAAATCTTAGAAAAGACGAAATTCAAAACACCAAAACGTTGGATGAGAAGCGGAAATGAGCCTACGCGCCAACTGAGTCGATGGGGTTGTTCTTCTGGCCCAAGAAAACACCGGGTGTCGTCTCGATCTCGAATTCCTTGAGTGAGTCCTTTTGTGCAACCGCGAATCTCCTCACGTTACTCTGGACTTCCTTGATGTCGCTCAGCGTCTGCTCGGAAACCTGAGAGAGAGCATGTTCTATCTCAGCCTCGGATAACTTGAACGAAGAAGCCGACCACTTGTCGAACTTTTTGCTGTACCGTCGGACTGCTTCATCGGATTCTCGACGGATGTCGTCTATCATACCCTTCACAATGCTAGGTATATGGAGGGTCGGATCATTCGCCGAAGCCTTGGTTGTGCCAACGGTAGACCTTTTGAGATATCGACGCGCCATGATGAGGGTCTGTAAGTCAAAAGGATTCAAGGTTGCTCTCAATAGTGCATTGGATATTTCCAGTGATGAGTAGTCCGCAACATAATATCTGTCTTTTAAAATACCCTATCAACTGCTGGCCATCATCGAGTACTTGTAAACGAACCAACCCCCCCCGGCATGAGATATGCCGGTGCCTTGCCTCTCCCGCTGTCATGAAGGCTGTTTTGTTCCGGGTAACCTTCAGATGATGTGGGGGAGTTGGAAAGGCCCAAGTCGTTGCTGGTTGTTCGGGTCGGTTACTTCGGAGGAAATGATTGTCCCTATGTCCCGAAGTACCGGCTTGCGTCCAGCACCAAGATGCCACACATGCATGAAACCAGACAATCGGGAGCCGTGGGGGTTCGTAGGGGCTGGGACTACGTAGCTTTCTGTGTAAGCAGTTGTTGACTCGGAGAGTGGCCCACTTTCGGTATCGGACCCGTCGGTTACAATGGCCTTAGATTAGTCGGTCCAATCCCGAGGCAGTTCTAAAGTTTATGAGGTACTGTTCATCTGGAGATGTATCCGCAGATCTGCATATCACACATGACTGAGTTTCGGGCATCCAGATCTCGGTATATGTTGAGATTTGAGATTCACGAATACTAGTGCAAATTATCCGTAGGAACCACGCCCACAAAGTCGTTATTCGTGTCCCTGCGACATACGTAGTCCCCAACTGCCCCATACGCTGTCTGCCATCCTCTCTGAGAGGGCGATTTAGCCCTGGCTGCTTCATTGGAATGCACCTGTACAATAGTATTTCCCTCGGGCCTACGAAAAGGCCATAGACACTGGGGCAGACTGATATGGAACATATCTGTAGCTGCCTCACTCCTCAGCTTACTCTCCCACCTCCTGATCCTGGTGCCAGTGCGCAAGCACTGGATGAGATCCCAGCGCCAAGTGGCGTGTCTGGTTTGTTTTCTGAAGGAGTAGGGAGGAACTCAGAGTAGCATAAATCCACCCGATATGCCCGCCATCGCACTAAAGGCGAGCTGGTAGCCGCTTTGCTGGATCCAAAGGTTTTTGTAGAATGAAAGCAGAGGCCAAAGGCAGCTAGCGTTGATAGAAGCATGAGCTCATGAACAGCACAGCAGTATGAGATGTAAGGACCCGGATTTAAAGCCGTGCTGTGTTGCTGTAATCTCGCCTGCGACGTACCGTAGGCGTCAATTGTGTAGTGTGTTGGGGACAGGGGTCAGGCCTGCTGACACATTCATTTGAGACTACATTTAGTTACTTAAGGAGGTATTTGCTCCTTTGAGAGGGAGAATCAAGCATCCTTCATCCCAGTTGAACCAACTTTAAGTCATTCCTTTGATTTGCCTTAGGGATTTAATTCTGGCCTGAAATTCCTCTTTTCCTTATGACATTTATCAAGACCATTGCTCTTGACCTACCTTTCTTAATGTTTTCGATTGATAGCTTGTGGAGCAAGCAGATTGTAGGTTGCGAAGCAACTGTATTGAGGTCCGCTTCTAACCTTAGACTACCTGTCTATTGTTTTAGGGTTGCGATGTGTTCTTCCCTCCAACAAAGTAGACAAGAGTCAAATTGGTGACCTGGACCGTGGAGAAATTTATCATCTAGTTAGTAGCCCGTCCAGAGCACCACAGTCAGGGCTGAGAGATGTAATGTGAACAATACAAGCCAAGAGAGAAAACAATCGAGTGCGAATGATCGCCCGACACCGTAGAGCATTAGCACTAGTGGCGCAGTAATAAGAGAAGTGAGGATGGTAGGGAGACGCATATCATGTTCTTTCCTCTTGGTCGAGTAGTGCGTAGTCATGTCGCTAGACGGACCATCGAAGAAGGCTCCGATCAGTGTGCGCCGACAGGCGAGGCGATGGAGCAGAAGCCCACCCGCTATGCCTTAACGTGGTAAACAGTTATCGAAATCTACTGTGAAATTGGAAGTGATAGCGACAAGGAAATCGATAATGGTGGCCATTATCAGGCTTGCTCAAAGAACTACAGGCAGAATTAACATGATGGCCGGGCGTAAGAAGATTTCTCGGGTGTAGATACTATTGAAAAGCGATAGGCTCTGCCAGTAGCTCGTTTCCTGGGCGGCTCTCCGTTTCAGCCCTGTGACGTCCGCTCAGTTCGCTCGTTGTGGACTATGTTGGGATACAAACCTTGGTTTTGACATCTTTCGGTCACGATGTCATCCTTGGGGCCAACCCCCGGGGCCCCGTAGGTTCGCGGGTACCCGCGAATTTAATCTCTGCGGGTACCGCGAAAATTATATAAGCCCTAACTCATAGAATAATTTCCCCTTGAAAATGATAAATATTCTACTTTTATATGCATATAATAATGAGTCCTCCTAATCGCACGGCAAGATATCGCTAACCGCACGGCAAAACCCACTTTTCATTAAAAGCCATAAGTGGCTGCTGTGGCTAATAGGTTAAGAGAGGTCTTTTCTTAAAGTAGTTAGAATACTTAGATTATATTATAGAGA